>JADFUC010001700.1:0-135340 GCA_019722365.1 Lithospermum erythrorhizon
CTCAGTATGCCTTCGTTCAGTTACGTATTGCTTTAGTGTCCTTTTCATACATGAAGGGTGAATTTAATAATTAATAATATAAAAAGGAAGAAACATAACTTCGCATTTTTATAACTAGGAGATATAACATCGGTTTAAAAAATGTAGAAAATAAATTAAATTGTTGTTGATATAATCGCATCAAAATTCCTTGCCACTAAACCAATTCTTTAATAATATTAAAGTAATTTGTTGTTTTCTTTTCTTTATTGAATCAATGATGATATTGGTCTAGGCTACAGAGGCAGGAATTTCTCTAACTTTGTCATTTATCGAAAAATGAAATAGAAAATAATGCACACGAGAGAAACCAAGATGTCCATCATATGGATCTGAACGATCATGCAATCTTCTATGTACCCAAGATATCAAAATTTTCATACTCTGAACTCCTATAAATATCAAAAGGTAGCTAATAAATTAGTTCCAAATTTCACCATTTCAATTGCCAATTATGATCCATGAATAAACCTTTAATGACATATTATATTGGAACCATTCATAGTAAGGAGGATCAAATATCCCTTCGACATCTAATTTTCCTTAGAATGGAAAGATTGCATCAACAAACAAGATCTAATTTCTCGGTTATTCAGTGATGGCCATTTACCAATGATTTTGTTAGTGTTTTATTGGTGACAATATTGTTGATAGACAAAGCGTAAATAGTAGCAGTGTTGGAATAATTAATAGAAGATAGTTGGTTACAACGGTTACTTCTTGTCGAGATATTCGCGTATTTTTAGAGATTTTTACGAATTTTTGTAATAACTAGAAGATATATTTTAATCCTATAATATATGGTAATAATGTGAGTGTACTGAACACAAAAGTGCATATTTGATTGGTTATGGACGAGGAAATGTCAAGCGTTATGGAGGTTTGTTTATGGAAGTTGTGCCATAAACTTGTTTGTCACACACTATAAAAGATGCCGACTTGCCAGACATAGACTAAAATAATAGAGAGTTATACTTGCATTATTTTGTGGGGAAAAGAGCTTAGAGTTATCTTTTATTGTAGGCTGGATATGCGGAGTTGTTCTATAAAACTCCTTTGAAGTATGTATATGTTAACACGCATTGCGAAGTCTTGCTTTTAGTTGTTTATCACATTAAAAACACATACTAGGGATAGTAGTGTGTTGTGGAGGATAGGTGTAGCAAAGTCGGGAGGCACGGACTACATCGTGATAGGAGTAGAATAGGGCGTTCGAGGAAGATAAGACCTTATTTGTAATTCTCATATCATAGTGGAATTCCTTCACTAGGCAAGCTGCCTCCCATGTAGGTGCATGTTGCACTGAACTGGGTTACCATCTTGTGGTGTTTTTACTTTCAGTATTGTTTATCTCTGTCAGCCTTATCGTGTTGTGTCCAAGTGTTACTGACATCGTGTCTCAACACTTGGTTTTTGTTACGTTACTGTTAAATTATCCGAGTGTTATACTAAACTTTGGTATCGATTGGTGGTCTAACAGTGTGTTCCAGCAGATCTTTTACTTCCTATTTCACAGTAGTTACGCTTTCAGAGTGGTATTAGGCCGGGCACTCGATATCTGGTGAGATCATTGTAATTTTTGTGTGGGATGGAAGGAAGTACAAAAAGTCGTCCCAACTGACTTGATGGAATTCAAATCATATGCATTTTGAGAATAGCGAGGATGGTTGCTTACTTGAGATCCATGAATATCAGAACATGGAAATCTATTTTATCATTTGGACTCTCATGACCGGACTTTACCTGACGACACCTTGATTGAGAAACTTGAGATGGAATGGACAGTAAAGGCGTGAAGCTCATTGGAAAATTGAAGGCTCTTGATGTAAACATAAATGTTGATATACTTATCCGAACATGTGCGATGCCAAAGAAGCTTGGAAACTCACAAATGAATTTGAAGGAACTTCATCGAGGGTTAAATAATGTCGCCTCCAACTTCGCCACCAAATTTGAGAATCGAAAATGAATGAAGGTGAGACCATCATTGAATTTATTATCGAGGCTTAAGGATATATCCAATGATTCTATGATGCTTTGGCTGAAAGATAATAAAGAAGAAAAGATTATTAGAAAGATACTTAAATCTCTTCCCAAAGTTCAACTCTAAAGTGGTTGCCATAGAAGAGGCGAATAGCGTCGCACTATCGTGAGGATTGATGAAGTATTTGGTTTTCTTATTCATTTGAAATGTCTTGATGATCCAAAGTTGCAAAGATAAGAAATGCATGATACTATCAAACCGGAGAAGTCAGTGACGAGGTTGTCGATAGTTGTTACCCGGCGAGACACAAATGCTAAGAATGGATTGGATAAGCAATCTACTAAAGATCGATATCGAATATGAAGGTTATGGTGATGTTGATTGACCGATTCAAATCTTCCTGAAAAAAGTGTAATGCCACCTTAAGTCATGAAAGAGCAAGAACCACAAAAGCGACATGAGAAGTTTGTTGCATTCGCATCAAAAGCCATTGAATCTCCTTGTATGACTAATGAAGGTGAGAGTAGTGATGATGAAGAATAACTATTGAAGAAGGATTAGTTGGCTTGATCTGAAACAATTGTTATTGTACCCAGAGATTACTGCGGTGATACGAAGGTAAAAAAGAGAAAATAAATTCTTATTGATGAAAAAAATAAGATGTTAAATGTCAACTCTAAATTAAAAGAGGGAATATTGAGAGATTATCCAACTGAACTAGAATCATGAGAAAATATGTCCGTATGCTCCAGTGCAGGACTTCAGTGGATGAAATTCTATCTATTGAGTGATCTCAAATGACCCGTATAGGTGTAAGGTATGTTATTGGAGAATGTGTTAAAAAATTTATGGTTGTTCCTGCTTCAAAAGTTCAAGACTCCCAAAGCTGTTGTACACAAAGTGTTGTCGACATCCTATCGACTTTTTGATCAAACATACGATCAAGCCCCCATTGGTACAACATCTGATCCAATGTTGGTCTGACAATAAATTAGTTCCGTGTTAAAAGCGCAGCTTCGAGAACTTACAAAAGAAGAATAAATGGATTTGTCATCGTTGTGGAAAAAGGGCCACATAAAGACCTTACTTTTCACGAGCTCTATGGTAGGGCGTTCATCGGAAATAAAAGTACTGATTCCTCGTATTCCCAATTCTAAATTTGTTCATCGCCAAGGAATGAGTGGGTCAAAGAGAATTGATGCAGTGTAGCTCGGCCTGAAAGAATGGAAAGTTAAAAATAATTCATCAAAGGGAACTCTTGTATTACTACATTAGAGTATGAAGTGCGGATCTTCGTAGAAGTGAAAAAAGCTCTGACCTATGTTGTCTTTGTCCCGGAGGTACATGTACGGTGAACTTGACATGTGTGGAGCAAATGGTCGAGGCCGGAGGTTCTACTGAGTGTTAAAAAGCGCTCTGTGATGATAATGAATTGAAAATTCATCTTTTATAAATGCGATGGATTGACTTTTGTTGCAAAAGGGGAGAGAAGATATGATTGAGGGGGGAGTATGTGTTTTGCTACAAAAATATTAGCCAAAGGGGAGTTTGTTAGTATTTTTTTGGCTCATAATTTTGTTGATAAAATAAGCGCTGTGAGCCGATGACAAGTGTTGGAGCAAGTGTCGAAGATAGTTGGTTACAACGAGTTCGTGTTAGATGTGTGCAGATATTTTTAGAGATTACCAGCTGAATTTTGTAATAACTAGAAGATATATTTCGTCTTATAATATATGGTAATGTCTTTGGAATGTCACACAGCGTAAAAGTGCGAGATTTGATTTGGTTATGGGATAAGGAAAGTATCAGCAATTATGGAAGGTTTTGTTTATGGAAGTTATTACTTATGTAAACTTATTTGTCTACACTATATAAAGGCATAACTTTGCGGAGACATAGACTACTTAAAATAATGAGAGTTATGCATTATTTTTGTGAGGAAAAGAAGAGCTTGAAAGATTACATATCTTTTATTGTATGAAATTTGAATGTACTTGGAGTTGTTACATAAAATTCACTTTTATGATAATATGCAGTACGTTAACTTGCCTTTTTCATTGCAACTTGATGCTTGCTTTTAGTTGTTTAATACGTAAGGAAATACATCTTAGGGATAGTAGTGTGTTGTTGGAGGATAGGTGTAACAAAGTCATGGGGGAGGCACCGAACTTGCTCTGTCTTGATAGGAGTAGAATAGGGCGTTAGAGAGAGATAAAGACACTTGTTGTAATTCTCGTTATCGTAGTGAATTCGCCCATTAAACTGGCATTCTTTATAGGCCCAAGTCTGAAATTCTGTTGGCTAGATTCACCAATGTGGTGTTTTCTTCTTTTTCGATATTGTTTATCTGCATCGCGGCTTTGCTCGTGTTGTATCGAGAATATTATACCAATTATTATTAGCGGTGTCTAACAACGAAATTTAAACAAATCTTTTAGTTTTATTTCAGAACGAATTATACTTTCAAGACTTATTTCTTAGAATTTCGCCGCTAGTTCGAGAACCATGAAGGCAAAGGAACCTCAATTTTTTGTTGTTTTGGTCATCTTCAGTTCCCATGCTTGTGTTTTCCACGTATATTGAAAAAGAATGTTGTTGATGATAATTTATAGGGTTATAAGAAGTACGTGTCTGAATTTTGATCCCATGAATAGTGTACCATAATGATGAGCTGTTGTGTGCTACCATTGATGTTGATGTTAACATCGGTGGAATAATTAGATTAAATGGGATAAGCTGTGATTAATCTAAGTTTGTCACGAGATTGTATTAAAACAACATCTTATCCCATTTAATCTAATTATTCCTCTTATTCGCATCTAATCACGAGATTATAAGCAATATAGTATTATTAGTATCCCCTTCGATTCAGCTAGATTAAATGGAATAATTAGGTTGAAAAAAATACTTAAAGTAAAAAGGAAATATCAACTACAATAAGAATAAAAATAGAATTACTGTTAAGAAGACTTGAACTCACACATATCGATTTTTACACCACTTGTATTCTTAATTCTGGCTAAAAGCTTTAGTATAATTTCACGTAATATATAAAATATTAGGGTCATACTTGGTGGGGCCTTTGTGAAAAAAAACCCTTTGAAACACCCATAGGTCTGACCCCCAAAAAAAATTTTGCTCAAAGCTTGACCCACACATTTAAAAATAAGAAATATATCTTTTAATATAATACATCTACTTATATAATATAATAAATATATAATCACTAAAACTAAAAAAGAATTTCTTCATAATTAACAACTAAACAATAAAATCAATTATCACAAACAATCGCTAAAAGTGCATCACAATTAGAAAGCAACATCATTTTTTTATTAGATACATATAAATGGCTTTCTTAAACTAATCAAATTATTGAATGTTTTTCTTTTGGGCATAAAAGAAGAATGTTGAATTTGGATGAACATTTGATAAGTAAATAAGAAGTTTAGTGAAAAATATTGGATTTAGATGAACACTAAATAAGCAAATAATGTATTATAGTAGTTATAGAAGAATTTGGCTTTAGAAGATGAACAATTTAATAAGCGAATGAATTCATATATAGTAAATAGTAAAAAATTGATAGTTTATATTAAACAATAGAAAAGAGCCTTAATAATAAATAAATTCGAAGTTGCCAAGATATGAAGTATCACTTTCTTTCTTTAATTTCTCTCAATTTCATTCCATTTGAGCTCGTATGACTCTTGATGGTTTGACTGAACCACTATGACACTCAAAGGGGTATGCCCCGGGTTACATGGCGCACACTCATTACAAAAATGAGTTTGGACTTGTGAGCTTAAGGAAATCAGTAAGCTCCATATTTAAGGAGTTTATGACCATTGGATCATTTTTTAAGTGATTTTATTATCTAACGATTATGATAAAACATAGATGATTTGGAAAGTCAAATTTAATGTAAGAAAACGGAAAACTTAAAAAGTCAAAAACATCTATTTCATCTCAGATCTTTTTCCTCAATTTTTTTCTAGTATTGAAAACCCAAATGACAAGTTTATCAAGAAAATATTCTCATACTATTCCCTCTATTCCAAAATATAAGGGAGTTGTTCCAAAATAGAAATTCTAGAACTCTTTCCTATTTTGACCAATTTGTAGGACGTGCAATAGAGGAAAAAGATCCTTCATATTATCCTATATTACTATTATCTTTTCAAATACCCTATCGACAAGATTTTTTTATTAAATTACATAGAACTAGGGGGTAGATCTAAAAAAAAGTGATAGTTCAGGGGTAAAAAGTAAAAGGTCAAAAAATTATGTTAACTTTAACCGGAAAATTAGACGTTTAGGGTGCTGCTATATACAATCGTAAAAAAATCTCTAAACGCAGTCAAAGTTTGAATAAAGACTAAATTACCCTTCATATAATTTAATAAACATAGTCAAAATCACTAATTGTTTGATGAAGTCGAAATTAATTATCTTCTTCCTCTTTAATAATCGTTACCCTAATATTTCCCTTCTCCATTGTTCACTACCATACATATGGGTAGCCCACAAAAATCATCTGAAAGATAATCTTGAACAAAATAATGATGTACCAATGAACGAGAATGAACATACATGACAACGTAGAAAATCGCAAAGAGTTACTGATTTTTCCGATGGGAGATGTGTGCACATATTGAAAGTTGAGGATTTGTACACATATTCGTCGTGGATGATTTATTTTGTGTACATATCCATCCTAAATTATTTGGGAACATATTTTATGTCCAGCATTTATACACATATTTTATGTATTTCTTGAGAAAAAAATTCAATATTTGCCTTAAATAATACAACCATTTGAAGGGTACATAATCATACCTTCAATTTCTTGATTTAATAATTATATTCTAAAAAAGAATGATTAATAGGGATACATCATGTTTTGTTAATTGGAATGACAAATAAGTTAATTATTGAGATGAGATGTGAAGGTTTGGATTTTCTATAATGGAATAACTAGATATGGAAGATTTCAAATGTAGAATGATTAATATTGAAATATAATTAAACTAGTTAGTCTAAAAGTATGAAAGATAATATTGTGACAAAAAATTTGTCGACTGCAAGTAGAAATTTTTTGCGACTGTATATAGCAGCTACGAAATGGATATTTGAAAAGATAATAGTTTTAGGGGATAAATTGAAAATATAATAATATGAAGGAGCAAATTGAAATGAAAGCAATAGTTGAGGGGTAATACAAAATAAGCCAAAAATATTTAAAAACATTAATTTAAGGTCAAAAATGAATATTTTTAATTGATATATCAAATGTCTTAATTAAATTGAAATAAAAAATAGTACTATAATTTAGTAAGTTTACTTGTAGTAAATCAATTGATGGTATAATTTAGTAAGTTTACACATATATATAGTAGTAAATAATTCAATTCATGGTGAAAATCCAAATGTTTTGAAACGATTATTAGTCAAAATTTAACTTAGACAACCAACTTGGGGAATGAAGGGGCCAGGGAGGGAGTATCGCGCTCTGTCGGTAGTAGACAATCCAAGCTGCCTCATAAATTATTCTACAATAACTCACTTCACCTACACATAATACATACCTTTCTCAATTCTTTCCTCCCCTCCATCTTATCTTCAGATACATTTCCATCTCACGATCTAAGTTTTCAAACCAAGTTTCATTTCCCATATAAATTTCCAAATCAAACCACGTC
Organism: Lithospermum erythrorhizon; assembly: GCA_019722365.1. NCBI lineage: Eukaryota > Viridiplantae > Streptophyta > Magnoliopsida > Boraginales > Boraginaceae > Lithospermum > Lithospermum erythrorhizon. The sequence continues at coordinate 7,726 of JADFUC010001700.1, forward strand.
TTATCCCACTAACTGGATCGACTATATGACCCGACATATGTTATGTCATCACTCCTATTAAATTCATAAACTCTAGCTAGTTTAATATAGTATTTGTCCAGCTCTTCTTTGGACGAACTCTGCACTTACGATTACAAAAATGGGCCAAAGTTTTCTTGAAAATATATTGAACTTGACTTTGATACTTTTGTTAACGAGTTTCTTGGTGAGTGGCAAGTATGAAACATGTTCTGGAATAGTGCCTATGAGGTACAGAAATGATAAGATATCAATAATGGATTTTGGAGGGGTGGGAGATGGAGTGACATTGAACACAAAAGCTTTTAGAGGTGCTATATTTAGGATTGAGCATTTGAGGAGGAGAGGGGGCACTGTGCTTTACTTGCCTCCAGGGGTGTATTTAACTGAGGCATTCAATCTTACAAGTCACATGACTCTTTACTTGGCTCGAGGTGCTGTCATCAAGGCCACAACGGTAATTTATAATTACCTCATCATTGTACATATCATTAGATAATTATGTGACTGCTTTTGAGTGTGATCTACAAAACTGTACTTATCACCAGTTAGCGGTTACATCATACTCCGTTATAACTATCATACTCCCTCCGTTTTTTTATCGTTATAGGCCAAATTTTTTGTTTCGAAATACTTATTATTTATCATTCTAATATATTTCAATGTACTTGTTGACATGTTGTCAAGATTCAGTCCTGGTACATTTTGATCGTATGGGGTCAAATAAGTTTGTTATGAGATTTTAATCACAATGCCCCACTTTCCAGTGTCATCCTAGCATATTTTGGTAACAATATTACTCCGTATTATTTTTGTAGTCTTAACTCTGAAACATTCAACTGATATGGATGTGAAGTTTTATTTTTCATCTGTGTTATTAACTGCAGAATTGATTTATTTGAATCTTCAAGTGGTCTTATGTAATTGAAGAATGGAACTTGTGTATACGGAATAATTTTATTGGGAAAACACTTGTGTATGATCCTTTATATCTTTTCTTTGTTTGATCTCTAGAGTACAGGGAATTGGCCTTTAATTCCTCCCCTGCCTTCTTATGGGAGAGGAAGAGAACGACCCGGAGGAAGGTACATGAGTTTCATCCATGGAGATGGTCTCCATGATGTAATTATCACTGGTACGAGATTTCAAACCGAAACATCAATGTCATTTGTGAGAGTTAATCGAATAGCCTAGTAGAAAAAGGCTCATGCTAGTGACCACAAGGTCCTAGGTTCGAAACTTACCTCATCGCTAATTATTAAAAGAAAAAGAAAAAAAAACAATGTCATTTGTGATGGACAGAGTCACATATATATATGGATATTGGTGTCATATTCATAGAACTGATCATTTTGGTCTCTAATAGATAGATCATGAGAACCATGTTTGAGTTATTATTGGGTAGCACAGGCTACAAGACCTTGTTTGTTGCCTGAGTTTTTAAGCGTAATTATCACTGGCGAGAACGGGACAATTGATGGCCAAGGTGAAGTCTGGTGGAATATGTGGCGACAACGGACACTACAATTTACTAGGCCAAACCTTATTGAACTTATTAACTCCAGAGGCATTATCATTTCAAATGTCATCTTCAAAGACTCACCCTTTTGGAACATTCATCCTGTATATTGCCGGTATGTACACCAATATAGATAATGCATTATCATGTTATATTCCTCTCAGTTATGATTTCATCTTTCATACTAATAATTCTTGCGAAATTTGTAGTACCATCTAGATATATAGTACCAGCATATTCTTTTAGGCATCAAACATTTTCTTCCTTCGGGCATAGCTTAACTAGCACTTTCAATGTTACAAGTTGTCCTGCCTTACGGTTTCCTACTCTTTGTTGCCCATTTGTAATCGGAGAATGTTCGAATTTTGTGAATATGATTGATTCCCATTTGGCAAGAATCACAAGCAGGATATTTTATTTCCACTTATTTACCCAAGTTTCCATACACGAAATAGGTAAAAACTTAATAGGAGGTCTCTTAGTTTTTTGATATTAAATTAATAAAATATATATACGTTACAAATACGTTAAGATTGACCCTTAAATACTAAAGCTAGTTAGTTATCTAAGCCGACCCACATACTAATAACATGAACTACTTAAGAGATATTCTAGGCCTATGCTAATATAACTAACATATTGTTAACTTTACTAAGTTCACTTGGTGGCTTTTAAGCACAAGAATAAAACTTTGATGTTAGTTTCTTGGTTCATGTCTATTACACTTCCCGAAAATTGACTTGTCTCGAGGCGGAAGGTAAAATTGCTAAGGCACCGTCCCTCGAGCTTCGTTTTGTTCGCTAGGAAACAACCTTACCGCCTCAAAAGAGGGCATTCTTGGGGCTGTCCCGACATTCCATGGAGGAGAGGGCATGGACGGCGTAGGTAAGATCATTCAAAATGTTGATGGGTGGTTGTATGGGTGGTTGAAGATCTGTATTTGGAAGTGGTGGTGGAGAGGAAGGTTGAGGGTTGTTTGTAGTGGTGTTTAGGGAAGGTGGTGGGTTGGTGGATAATGTTGTCGAGGTCACCATGAATCAAAAGCTCCGAGTACCAAAATGATAGATTCGCTATTGCAGAATGCTGCAATAGGAAGTTGTTTCTCACTTAGTTGTAAGTATCTCACAAATAGACAAAGTCATAGGAAGATCTCCTAGTCTTTTGAAATATTGATTGATAAAATATATGTCTGATTACAAATGATTAAGATTGACCCTTAAATACTAAACTAAGTAGTTATCTAACTGACCCATTACTAATAACATGAACCCACTTAAGAGATATTCTAGGCCTATGCTAATATAACTAACATATTGTTAACTACTAAGTTGACTTGATCTTCCTTCTCGAATAAGACTTCTAGGCATGTTAGTTTTTTGGTTCCTATCTGAATACTTCTGCACAAATGGTGATATCCATTTATTTTTCGATATGAAGCACTGTGATGGCGTGATCTGTGGTGGTATCCATTTATTTTTCGATATGAAGCACCGTGATCAGTGGATTTGAAAGCTCCAATCACGGCTCTTATATGTTTGTGTTTCCTTATGTTGCAGCAATGTTGTTATTCATCATGTCACCATATTGGCACCAGCTGATTCTCCAAACACAGATGGAATCGATCCAGGTACCTATTATAGAAAACACAACTGAGAGTGTTAAAATTTTATATATCCATATAAAAAGTAGTGAGGTTGGCTCAAATTTTTAACCACATTGAAAAAAGTTGTGATTCTGTCAAATTTCACACACAAAATCACATTTCAAAATAATAACCAATGTTACAGGAAACTAATAAATTTTTCCAACCACCTTCTAAAAAATTAAACTCATGAAAACACACATTTTGGTTCGAATACCACATGAAATAAGCGAAAGAAAAAGGATAAGTAGGACTTTAGGAGTTGTTTTGGTGGAGAAGTTTGTACATCGTTGATTGTTTGCCCTTGCACATTTATCCTTTTATTATCTGTTGCTAATAGAATTTGAGTGTTCGAGATCTTGAGCTTCTCTTTGATCCCCCACTCATATTTATTCTCAATATATTGGGTGCAGATTCAAGCTCCCATGTATGTATAGAAGACTCTTATATTTCTGTGGGGGATGACCTTGTAGCAGTGAAGAGCGGGTGGGATCAGTATGGAATTGCCTTTGGCCGCCCTAGCCATGACATTACCATCAGGAGAATAGTAGGATCATCTCCATTTGCTGGAATTGCTGTTGGAAGTGAAACCTCGGGCGGCATTATGGGTGTCTATGTTGAGCATTTAAACCTATTCAACATGGGAGTGGGTATCCATGTGAAGACAAATACTGGCAGGGGAGGTGTAATAAGAAATATCTCCGTCTCTAATGTGTATATGGAAAACGTACGTACAGGGATCAAGATTGCCGGTGATGTAGGAGACCATCCAGATGAAAATTACAACCCAAATGCTTTGCCAAATGTGAAGGGAATCAAGATGAAGGACGTTTGGGGTGAAAAGGTAAGGCAGCCTGGTCTGATTCGTGGTTTGAAGAAGGCGCCATTTACTGATATCTGTCTTTCAAACATCAACCTACATGGCCCTATTGGACCGAGATACACCCCTTGGAAGTGCTCCGATGTTAGTGGTTCCTCTTTCAAAGTTAGCCCTTGGCCTTGTGCTGAGATGACCAGCGAACATCAATCTGGCGCATGCTCTGCGTCCTTTTAATTTTTAAACATCATGTAGTGAAAGCTCCAAGATCGTCACTATTGAATTATGATATTTTACCTTTTACATTTTGAATTTGAATATTCATATGTATGTTCAATAAGATTCGATGAAAATAAAGTTAATTTATAGTGTGTTTAACAAACTGGCATACCTCATATATCAGGGTGCTTGTGGTACAGTATTTGTTGATTCTTTTATGAATGTTGGTGGATCTATCTTAACCATTTTTCACCTTTTCCAGAAGAACAAATTAACCATTTTTATTACTCCAAAGATGGATTGCAACACCTTCTTGGCCGTCATAGTGAGTACAATGTGAATACTAATTTGAAGGATCTTAGTGAAAACATTGAATTTCAAGAATGGTTAGCATCCACTATTCCACTAACTGAAGCCAACAAAACAATGAGGACCATATGATCCATTGCCAAATCCTTCAACGTTTTTCGCCACAGTGACATGCTTTAGTTGTTCGACCCATGACCCCGTTTTCAACCTAAGCTCTCCTCCAAGAAATAGAACCCATCTATCTAGTCTAATGCAACGATTATGCATTATTCTGCATTGACCATCGAACGAAAGGATCTGAGGCAGACACGAACGATAGGCCTAGAGTGGCACGAAGGCCTCTGGCCACGCCAAGGCATAGGCATTCTTAATGCAATCCTGTGTGTCACACCCTTGATACAAATAATTTTCTCTTTTGACGTGTTCAAAGGGAAATGCAAATATTCTACTTCATTTCCTCAGGAGTGTCGTAAATGAACTCATAAACCAAGTGTTCCCTGCCGTGGTATTTTCTGTATCTCTAAGGTCTTTAAGGGACAAGAAGGTTGCATACTCTTGAAGCTTGGAAATCACGTTTATCAACTCGCTCGACGCACCAAGCATTCTTTTTCATTGATAAGATAAGACACAAGGATGTCAAAGAAGAAAGTTCAAGAGATTGAGGTGTCTGGGACTCTAGATGTTGAGGATAGTTGAGAATCAAGAAAGGGGAGAAGAGACTTGTTATCAATCTGGTAGAGTACACACTTAGATGATACTATTCATTTGCATTTTTTTATGCTTCAAGGTAAAGGGTATCTGCACTTGGATAACTCAATGGAGTTGAAGGGGGAAGGGAATTATGCTTCAAGTAAGAAAGAATTGAATCAATTGCTCCTTCAACACACATTTCAAAAGCTCAAGGAGCACACAAGTGTACAAAATCTAAGAGATGGGGAGAAGCAGAACCATTATTCTATTGCAGCTAAATCCTGAAAGTCAAACTTGCTGACATTGCAATGACTTTAAAATCAACCTGAAGCACATCCTCTTCCAATGTTTTTTGTTTAAATTGCTTTCAAAACAGATCTAAATAACTCAAGACAGTGAAAGAAAGTGAGAATTCTTTGAGAAAGCAATGGAATTAACTAAAGAAGCATATATAATATTAGTCACTATAACACTCACAAAATTGAGTTATGTTGAACAATGTCTATCTAGATTTTATGTACAAAGATTAGATAGCATCGAATCATTAGCAGGCAGCATTATTAGCTTTGTAAGAAGCAGTCATACAATACCCATCAAGCTGACCATTATTTTGTGAGTCGAAATATATGCAACTGAAGAAGTTGGTTAGTTGAACACCAGAGTCATGGTAGATGGTAATATCAGGAAGGTTGATGCCCTGTACTAAAATGCTTTGCAAAGATTAGCATTAATGTTAGAGGAGCATTGTTCTCGAATAGGGCTGGACGATAGGCACAACCGACTCCTTTTAGGGGATATGTGGACATGCGAAATTGCCACAGTAAGTGCATCAACAAAATCAGAGTCATCCTGCTCTTCAGTATCTTTGTGCGAGCTATCAAATGATGCAAGTGGTTTTGTGCTGGGATAGTCATTTTCATTTCTTTCCATCTCGGGTCTTGTAGCAGCTGCAACTTGTTTATGTACTCCGGGCTGGTGCTTTGCCTTTGGTTTCACATATAAGGTCTTCAAGTTGCGTTCAGTGTAGAACAAAATCCATGGATGACCTGAACAACAGATGATAAATTATTCCACTAAACCGTGAAGAACTACACTAACCAAATCCCTAAAAATTAAGCTAAAAACAGCATAATAATGATAAGAAGAGGGACTGTAGCATAAAGACAATTATTGATAGAAATATATATATATATATATATATATATATATATATATATATATATACTCTATATATATATATATATATATATATATATATATATATCAACAGGCAGCTAGTTCAGTAGTTCTACAAATTCTAGAGATTATAGTTCCATTTAGCTACAAAAAATATACAATTGAAACCATGGCCAAAATGAAATGCTTACATAGTACTTCATCTGCTGAAATTCTAGCAGTCACATCCCTTGTGAGAATTCTCTCAAGAAGATCCCGGGCAGGTTTGGATACTGATTCCCACTGCCCTGAATGAAAATCAAGCTCCTTATTCTTTATAGATTCAAAAACAGCATCCAATGAATGTCCTTGAAATGGAAGAGTGCCAACCAAGAGAGCATGTAACAGAACACCAGCACTCCAAACATCAACTTTCTCAGAGTAATCTCCCTCTAGAACCTCTGGGGCAAGATAAGCTGGACTCCCAGCAACCCCGCTTAACTTCTGACCTGTAAAAGATTGCAGTGAACATAAGTCAAACTTCATAATCAGAAAGAATATGCAATTGCACAACATTGGCAAAAGAAAGAACCATTGCAATTACACCTAAAAGCTTAGCAGAGGTAATGTAAATTTTAACAAAAAAATGTACCTCTGCTAAAGTCAATGCATTATCCTCCTTTCTTTCCTAGTTTGAAAACAGCATTATTTCACAGATGCTATCTACTTATTTAATTTCTTTTATCTTCATTTATGTGACGGGACACATTAAATATAAATATGATACGAAAAACGAAAATTTACATTCTCGAGCCTATTTTTCTAATTCTAACACACCTATTTTCATTCCTCCCAAGAATAGAAAGAGGGCAAAATATGGACCTGCAAATGCTATTACTTCAATGTTCCGCCTCTCAGAATCTTATTATAAGTTATTAAGTAACAAACATATGGTAGATCATAATTCAAAAAAATTCATATTTAAATTCATAATTTGGGAGTTGTATATCATCAGTATAAAGCAAATACAACATCCCAACATTCAGCACAAGTGTCTAAATGCTCACTCACAAGTTGTAGAGCAAATTCAAATCATATTTAACGCTTGAACAGCCATTGAACTCACCATAAGATTGGAATCTAAGGTGTACAAAGGATTGATGAAATTCAAAAGACTTCCGGTAAAAACTAAAACTCTATAATCGGAAAACTAGGAAAGCGTGTAATGCACCCATGACCAAGAGAACTAGTATTCAAAACTATCATAAGGAAGTTTACCATCTGCTATCCTCATTGCCAAGCCAAAGTCAGCAAGTTTAATCTTCCCCGAGCTTGTAAGAAGGATATTCTCAGGCTTTATGTCCCTGTGCACAACGCCCATTTCATGGCAGTACTTAATCACAGACAACAAGTCCCTAAATATATTTGCAGCCCTCAGTTCCGTGTAGGTTTCGTCTTTAGCCATATCATCAATCAACCTCCCTCCTGAACAAAGTTCCATCACGAGATGAAAACAGTCATCATCCTCATACACTGCTTTCAGCGTCACCACACCTGGGTGCCCCGACAAATGCTGCATTATCTCCACCTCTCGATGAACCGTCTCCTCCCCCTTCTGCAACGTCTTACACGCAAACTCCACACCCGTGGTCCTACTCCTACACAGCCAAACAGACCCAAACTTACCCCGTCCTATAGTATCCCCTTTCTCATAATGCTCCTCAATCTTATTCTTCCTACCCATCTGAGTTGCAGCATCTATACAACCAATCTTCCTCTTATGCCCTCGGGCTGATGAAACAGACGACGAGGCCCCACAGGCGGGGGCAGTGGCAGCAATGCCAGCAAGCCTCGTATTTTTACTCGACCTGACAACATCACAATCTAGACCAACATCTTCCTTACACCGCTTTCGCAACCTAGAATAATCCTCTAACGAATAATGGGACTTCAATTTCGAAACAGAGCATTCTAAATCATGGGTTCTCGACTCCGAAGCATCTACATTCTGGGTTTTATTAGCACAAACAATTTCACTCCCTTTTCTCTTCTTCCTCATCAAAACAAATCAAATCTACACAAAATCAAAATCCTGCAAATATTAAAAAAGTTATAAAAATTACCATACATACAAAATCACATATACATACACTTAAATATAAATTAGTATCCAAAAACTTAAAATAAAAACATTAAAATTAGGGTTTACAAAATTGAAAAAAAAAGGGAAAAAATAGGAGACAAACCTGAATTGACTTAGAAATTAATGAGTACACAAATAGAGATGAAATGAAGTATGGGATTAATGAAAAATCACACAAAAATGCTATGTGGAAAATAGGGTTTGTGTGATTTTATGGAAATTGATATTTTATCGATCTCGAGGGATCAAGATTTTTGTGTATGGAAAGGTGTTCGGAGGGGTCGGGTTATTCAACACCCCAAGCAACGTGTCCAATTATACCAGCCAATACACACACCCAAATAGTGTTTTTTGTTAGTAAAATGATAATTTTCTTGGCTTAATGAAACCAGCTACTACGTTTTGCGAATGGGGAGAGCCAAAATAAATGTTCAGCTCACTGCTTATTTATTTTGGTGTATTATTGTACTCTTGTTGAGTGTCAATTGTGTCTGATGCCACTTTTTATGTCTCATATTTCATCTGTTTTTTACATCCATTTTTTTCTTTAACATTTAGATTATAATTTGGATTAAATTATACTTGTTCAAGATTATAATTCCGGTCAATTAAGACAAATCTCTTAAATTTATGTTTTCAATTTTGAATGATTTTTTTTTTTTTAAATTAGATTTATATTGAAATAAGAAAAGTACGTGGTAGTTTATGCCATCAGTAAGAATAGCCATATTAAACCTCGATCGAGGTAATTTAGGTGCTTACAACATATTAGTAAAAGCGAGTTTAACTACCTGAGGATAAAAACGTAAATTCACCAAAATATGGAAAATTGAATAAATAAATAAATAAATAAATAATCTCCTATTTTGAGACTGACCAGCTTTCTCCCGCTTCATAAGCCCAGGAACTCTACGCACCATTTTCCCCGACAATTTATTCTCCGTTTTATTACACACAAAATAACAATTAATACTAATAATTCAACAATCAAGAATAAAAAAAGCTGAAGTTTATCACGCTCTACGTTATAACCGCTTGAATTTCGGTGATTGCTCTTCCAAATTAGCCTTTGATTGTTTCCATAAAACATTGCACCAACAACAAAACCACGTCTGAAATGAATCAAATATGAAGAAGAAAGCTGCTATACGTAAGCTGAATCATTTTGATTTTTTATAAAATAAACTAATGTGAAAATACTAAATACCTTATGGATGTGAAAAGCAGATATACCTGTTTTATTAGAGCCAGTTGGATGGTGATCTCGCTTAAATGAACATATCTAACGGTGTCTTGGCATGTATAAGCACTTTGATTACCTTTTTCATGTAATCATCTAAGATTATTCTCCTCCCGATCTATACCTGAACCCGATTCATCCTATTTTTTTTTACATTTGTCCAACTATTTACTCTATATTGTATATCATGAACACAAATGATAGCAACTTGATCGTGATCATCACATTTTTGCTAAAAAATGAACTGCTTCCTAGCTCTCCAAATATGATATCACGGCGGCATTCATAGCCGCTGACACTACAAAAGAACTTGCTCGCAAGCTTTTTCGACCATTTCTGATCGCGTCTTAACTGCCATTGACAGGCGAGGCCGCGTAGGTATTCTTTGAGGAGTGCGTCGCTTGAGGCTTCCTCTGGCCGCACTAGTGAGGTGATGACATTGAAAAAAATAGATGTTGATTTGTCTCATTGGCTTGACAATAACAACATGTATCATTGTCCGCTGAGAATTCCGATAGCGATGCGTTGGCCGTGGGAGCCAAGCGACATCAATTTGTGAAATTAGGCACATTCCGTTATATCACTACTTAACTTCCACCACGAGCCTTGCGGGTTTTCTGCAATGGCATCTCGCGCCGCGAAGTATGGTGTACCGATCGAAACCCCGGTCGGGGCGTCGTCCTATACAAATTCCTTGAGGCATCGTCTCCCTTGCGGGTTACAATCTCCTCGGTGAATGCTGCTTTTATAGGGCTACTTAACCGCTTCTTACAAGCTTAATGACAAAATATGTTACCCAGATTTGTAAAGCACTAATACTCCTTAACCAGCAAGGTAGCCAACTCTCGTGATGGTGCAGAGATTATCATAGAGGTAGTTTGTGGATTCTCCATTTCTAATCACTTTCTTAACATGAGGCTTGATAGAGTCTCTAAGATTCAATAACTTGTACCATGACTATGAGTTAACACTTTTGGCAGCAATACCCCACACACTTTGATTCTTCAATCTGAAGGTGTGAATCCACTCCCGTAAAGCTTCACTTACCATTATAAGTTTCAAAAATGCTTAGCCATAGAGTATTGTTCCAACGTGAATGTATCTTTAATACTTGAAACTACCTTTTTTTCAGTGTGAGTACATTCAAGAAACTTTGGGCAAAAATTTCCCCATTACCACTTCCAAGATAGCTTTGATTATGTTCTCAATTTAACTTTAATAGTACCGATAGGCGGGGAAAGTACATTTTGGCACAAGTAGTTGCGACCAAATGTGAGGTGATCGAGGAATTACTCTGACATAACTTCGGTGCTAGCACCCCCGCCTCAATTTTATGCTTGATTTTTTCAACTAACGTGCAATCCCAACAGGTTGACTCTTGTAGTGAGGAGAATACCAGATACTTCAGCGATAAAGAAAGAAAATTTGAGAAATCCGTAGAATTTCACATAACTTCTTCTCCTCAACTTGACTCACTCCAACAAAATAGCAAAAACTTTTGCTAGAGTTCAAATGTAGATCGAATGATCACTAGCATCCTCGAGGCTCTCTGATTAGGCTTGAACACCTCACAGTTGCTCCCGCATGTATATGAATAGATCATTTGCAAAACTCAGGTTCACCAGATCAATCTCTTTATACTTAGGATGAAAATCAAACTCACCCTTAGCAATATACATCTTCACCAATTCAGAGAAACACTCCATAACAATGATAAACAGGTTGGGTGATAATGGATCATCTACTTTTCAAGACACCTCTTACTCTTGAATGACCTTAGAAGTGCGCCATTTATGGAAAGCATAATCCTTAATGATTTATAAAACAGCCGAGGGCAACGAGGCGGCCATCACCTTATAAAAAATCTTTAATCAACTACATCATATGCCTTTTTTATATCAACTTTTAGTACACATCTAGGTTTTCCACCGCACCACGCTGATAACGCTGCTCTTGCATTAGCAAGATACCATCGACAACGCTCCTACGAAACCATGCTCACGAGTTTGCTCGGAATTCCGCGCACTATTGATGTTCTCTTCAGTCTACTAGCTAGGATGGTAGTTATACACGGTAAAAGATCTCCTGCTAACACACTGTCACGCTAACGATGTGCTAAATACTCGATTAAGAGTATATATACTCAAATGTGTATGATTTGAGTATATATATCGCAACAAGCTTACATTTACTTCCTAAAACTAAGTATTTCGGAGTATATATATACTCAAATGTTTATGATTCGGTATTTATGTACTCTAATGTTGTCAATGTTAGCATAGTTAGCACCAAATTATGTTAGCACCATAGAGGAGCCCAGTTATACACTTGTAAATAGAGTTACAATAAGAAATTGGTATGAAATCACCCATTTGTACTGGATTTGGCACCTTTGGAATCAGAGTGATTGTTGTGTTGTTGAAAAACTTTGACATAAAACATGTGGCAAAGAAAGTCCGTATGGCATTAATAAAGAGATTGCTTAGCGGTTGAGCAGCGTCCTTATAAAAATTCTGATAATCTGTAATAAGCTGGATTAAAATGCCCAATATTATGAAATAGTATATAGTTGCTCGGTGGAATATTTTTGAGGAGAAATCGAGAAAATCGGAGTGAATAATTAGAAATCTGTGAATCGATTGATCAGGTAGTATATTTCGGTTTGAGCATTTAAAGTTTAATTGAATGGAATGATATTATTTGAGGTTAGAAGTTAAATTTATGTTGGAGTTGTGTTGTTAAGCAGGACAAGAAACTAAACCGAAAACCGAGCGACAAGCGGCGAGTCTTGAGATATTTGTTGTCGCGGACCCACGAGACAACTTTTTATACTTATCCTTAAGCTTAATTAAGTAATCATCCAAATCATATTAACTTTCTTCCTCCATATTAATGGCGAAATTCCCTTAAAACACTCAAATTTTTTTTCAATTTTCTTCACCAAATTTGGCTGACTTTGGTCACAGAAATTTTAAAATTCCCGAGACATTCTCTACGCTTTGAGGTAAGAAAAATCAAATCTTTTGGAGTATGTTATGAGTTTGAGGATGTTGACTTTTTTAGGATGTTGAGTTGACTTGAAGTTTTGATGTTTATTATGTTATAAAATTATCATTTTAAGCTTGATTATAAATATAACTTGATTGATAAATTATCGATTTATGGGGTTGAAAAATGTTGAGGAATATAGTTGACTTTTGTTTGACTTTTGTAAGGATTTTCTAAATGGTGTTTAAATGATAGAAGTGTACTCTTGGACTTGATTTAGGTTTTGTTTTGAGGTGTAAGTTGTGATTTTGAGGTGATTAGAGATATTTGGATATTACGAGTTTGTAAATTGGATGATGCAGTGATTTGAGATTAAAGATGATTAGAGATGTGATGATTAGTTGTTAATATCGGAGCGTTGGACCTTTGAAGAACTAGTAGTGGAACTCGATCATTAATAGGAAGGTTGCGAACTTAAAAGTTGGAATAAGGTTGTCGGGAACTTTTTGTTGGGTTATTTTGGGGGAATATCGGTATGAGATTATATATGTAAGGTAGAATATTATATTATTAGTTGTGTTTCTAAGTATTAATTATAATTTTGAATGTTTTAGGCGTTGATCATGGGTAAAGGTCCATTTGTTGTGATTCTTGGCGGAGTTTTTATTTAGCTAGCCAAGGTGAGTACTAATCTCGCGGGGTTTACTTATCATGTATAAGTATATGTTGTTGTACTTGTTGGTTGTGCTTGAGGGATATGTTCTGCATTATTCAGTATCTGAGATGATGCGTAGATGTGTTGGTTATATATATAGTTGTTGTTGTCTTTTTGGCTTGGGGTTGTGTTGCCTCCGTAATGTATATGATTTTGGTGTTTTGGAGGAGAAGTTGTTATTTCTGTGTTGGTTTGTGTCGGTGGTCTGTCAGTCGTATAGATGTTTTGTGGTGGTCTTGAGTCGTATTAGGAAGAGTTGTATATGAGTTGATGAGTTGATGTTGTCGGTTGGTTGATGTTGCTGTTGAGTTGATTTGTGGAGTATCTTTCTTGGATTCTAGTACGATTTGGTGAGTTGCCTCGTACTTAGTAACGGTCGGTGATTGCCGTGCCTCGTTGCGGTCGGTGATGATAGCTTATGTCGGCCGGACACTTAAGTTTACTCCTGCGGAGTTGAGGTTGATTATATCTTGGCGTTAGTTGTAGAAATCCGGACTTATATTGAGTTGTAGGGTTATTGAGTTGACAACTCTTGTTGGTTGTTGAGGTTGATCTTGTGTTGAGTTGACATATTGTTGAGTTGTTGAGTTGATACTATTGATTGCGTTGATAGAGTCGTTGAGTTGTTGAGTCGATTGAATTGGGTTGGTTGTACAGTTGGGTAGTCGTGTTGTCGGGGTCGTTGTGTTGAGTCTATTTGGTTGTATTATATGTTGTTTTAGACTTTTTGGTGTTGTGATATGTTTATGATTCATTTATGTTTATGACTCATTTTACTGTTTTTGATAATGCTTCCATTACGCTAGAGGTTTCTTTTATGAATTGATGTTGAATTAAGATTTGGGGTTGATTATGGATCATATTATCAGATTTATATGAGGATCCTAGGTTGGCATTCACTGTTATACATTCTTTGAGGTTAAAAATTTAGTTGATTGATGGTTGAGATAATATTTGAATGAGAACAGGTAGATGCAAAGAACATTATAAACCGAGAAGTTGTATGCTCATCATGATGATGTTGATGATATTTTATATGCTGTTGGAAGAACTAGATTCAAATGTTGGTATATAAGTTATGATCCAATCGCGGCGATTGATACCATTAGTTCAATATACTATTGAGGAATTTGGGGAGATAATTCGGTACTTAGATTATCTTGATTTAAGGAATATGTTGCCTAGTTGTATTAAGATAATAATGAAACAATGTGGAGATTCCTATTATAAGCATTAGGATAACATGTAGGTGTGTGATTATGATTTGGAGTAACAACTTTTAAGGTGAGCTAGCGAGATAGTTAATTGGAGTTGTGTAGGTTTTGGTGTGAATTGTATGTGGCATGGGTGGGTATCACTGGGATTATGAACATTGAGTTGTGTCTTTGAGTTGTTGTGTGTTAGATTTGTATATTAGATATTCAAATTGATTGATTTATGCTGAGTAAGTGGTTGGCGTGAGGGAGTGGGTTTTATCGTGTTGGTTGGGAAAGCCATTAGAAAAGATTCATGGGGTTGAGAGTAGCATAGAAAATATATAATACTTAGCTGATGTATAGTTGTTAGATAGGTAATGAACTTGAGTTATCCTTGTGTGTATGTGTGGTGGATTCACTTACGTGATATTTGTGTTGACCGAACATGGTGACTCTATTCGATGGGCGGGCGTGTATGCAGGTTGTTGGGATGACCGAGATGCTTTGGCCGAGTAGTTACGCACCCATGAAGATGGCGATGGTGACTTGAAGACCTCAACAGTCATACTTTTATTTTCTTTGGAGTTTTTGTTGTATATAATAATTATATGTTGTAAAACCCGTGTTTGATGTTGTATTTATATTGTTGCTTTTCAGTTGTTGTAGTGTTGGCTAGTTCACCCGATGGACAAGTTGTATAGTTTTATTTATCATGTTAAATGAAGTCATTTTACATTGTTATGTCGTTGGTGACTCGTTAATAGGTTGATGGCAGTTACGACCTCGGGGCGCTTTGCGAAGTGCAGGTACAAAAATCCATCGAGGCCAGGCACTCCCGTCTTCATATTCAACATGGCCTCTTCCAATTTCTTCAACATAGTCTACTTACTAAGCATGATAAGCACCATGATGCAGTATAGCACTCACAATTTGTGTATCTATCAAACTATTGTCGGTTATGCGGGAAGCAGAGAGAAAATAATTCTGATAGAATTCAACAGCAATTCCACCGGCTACATCATAATACTCAATCGGCAATCCAACCTGCAATGCCCGAATATGAACAACTTTATTCATGATTTACATTTGATATTTTTGTAAACAGAGGCAATTTTACATGCATTTCCATCCTTATGACTTCATTCACAGCCTTTGATACAATTCTCTACCGGCCTTTGCAGCTTCTTTCATAGTCCTTTGTAAGCATAACGACCACTGCTAAATGTTCAACATCGAGCATCCACCATAAACCTTCTCATTTGTAGTTTCGACTGATACATTTCTCGCTTTACTCTACAAATTTAATATTAAATTATTCATGAACTGTAATCCTGCTTAGGCTCCTTAACGACCTCTTTGAGCTTGCCGTACAACACAAACATGCCATCTTCGATAGCTGTCCTTACTCCCCCGAACTTCACTTACTGCCTTGAAAAGAGGTATCTTGACTCGAGAAATATTCCAGCAACCCATTTAAATTTGTTGGCTCTATGGGATATCGGGGATCTGTGATCAAATCGGAGGTCTTTGCAGCATTCGCCATCTTGGCTAAATGCTTCTCAAACCAGCCATGATTGCACTTAAAATCTTGTCGAATTCACGAGAACCCCACCACTTTCTTTCCAGATTCCCTCGCCATGAGAATTTGACTACGGTGAGGATCTTTCCTACCAATCCTACCGCACGATTATTGAACTCACTCATGCTTTCTCGAGGGGAACTCCTTGTGACTGAGAAAGATTTGAAAATGTTAAATCACCTGCATGCTTGACCGCCCGGGTGTTGAGTTAGGACCGTCGTGACTTTAGCCTCAATAGTCACTTTAAGCGATGGATAGCAGATTAAAAGCGACTTTGTTATATCATAAATAAAACAATACAACTTCAAATCCCGCCGGATGGGCTAGCTTTCGACAATACAACAATTGAAAATAATATATAAGTACAATATCAAACTACTTGTTTTTACAATGAGACAAAAATAATTATTCATTACAACACGAAACTTCAGAAAGAATAAAAAGAAATATAGTATTTGAGTCTTCGAAGCCACAATCGCCATCTTCGAATGCAGCAGCTACTACGACCAATGCATCTGGTCATCCTACTTGGCAACCTAGGCACATAAGCGCCCGCCCATGGGGAAAATAGAAGTCGGCTAAAAATTTGAGTGAAAGATAAATGCCACGTAAGTTAACTACGCTTATCATGTACAAAATAAGGAATAATTTAAATCTACTAGCTTTGTTAAAAACTATATACCCGAGTTATATTTTCTATATTCACACCACAATTTAAATCTTACTTAATGACTTTCTAAGTAACACCGATAAACCCGCATGTAATTACGATCCGCGAGACCCCGCAAAAGCTATACCAGTAAGCCGATCATTAAATGACTAGATGCCGTCCAGTTCTAATCACGTGCACATAACCAACCGTCAATCTCCTGGCGCTCTTATACGAAGTATAAAGCTGATAACCAACGCTCTTATACGAGTATAAAAGGCGATACTTGTCTTATACCGAGAAATATAAAGTTGAAATAACCAACGCTCTTATACCGAGAAGTATAAAGGCGATAAGCAACGCTCTTATACCGAAGTTATAAAGGCGATAAACAAGCAGCTCTTATACCCGAAGTATAAGGCGATAAATAATCTTTCTTATACCGAAGTATAAAGGCGATAAATAACGCTCTTATACCCAGTATAAAGGCGATAAACAACTCTTATAGAGCCACTGACTTAATAACCATCCAATTCTAAGTCGTCTCTAATACTCAAGTCACCTCAAAGATGCGATATAACTCTGGCCATAAGCGCCATGACAACCACTACTGACACCTAACAATAGTAATGCGGCGGATAAAAGCGTCTCAATCACGGTTCAATATAAGCGTCGGCCGGTATAGAAATGCGAGAAATAGAGCAAGGCCAATCAGTACAAATGCCTCTGTGAGGCCGCTTGAGCGGAAAATACATAAGTCGAGAGCGAGCTACTACTTACCTCGAGCCCTTTGAAGTCATGCCTAACTCCGATGATACCTCTCAATGACCAACTCTCTTTGCTCAATGACATTAAAAACCTTGACTAAAAAGCGACACCTGATCGTAAATCAATCCATGACCGCCGACGAGGCCACGCTAAATACCAAAAGTGCCGACAAGGCATGAGGAAAACAATCTGAGAGCGAAAGAGTAGTAGAAATACAAAAGTGCCGGCAAGGCCACAAAAATACAAAAAGTGCCCGGCAGGCCACGGAAGAACAAAAGTCTTGAAGCAGTAGCACGAAATACCAAAGTCTTGAGCAAGGCCACCAATATAACGATAATATAAGTGGGGAGTTGACCTTAACTTACCTCAAGCCAGTCTTCAATGCTGCAGAATAGAGTCACATAATCATGTTATGGCTCGCGCGTAATCTTACCACCCGTTACGTATGACCGTTACCAGCGTAATCATATTACAAGGACGTATGCATATTTTAAAGTAGAATGCAGCTGAGTAATACCGTGAGATAAGTATTACTTTCTCTTGAAACATCACAAAGTCCTCCTGAAAAGAATGCGATCACGGAATGGCTGCCCCTTCCCGTGGTCAAGGTATGCTGGCCCAGTATACTAAGGAACTAATACGGGCTTCACGTTAGAGATAAGCATTAAAATTTCAAATGAATGATTTACAGCGGTCCTAGCATGTGGAGTAAACTATCGAATTATAATCCAGTCGAGACATGACAATGTCGATCCCCGCTAAAATTCCGTCATATTTATTCTTTTGCTCATTCTGAATCGAGAAACATAAATTAGATTTCTTAGTTAATCGGCGGTCACAATTAGCCGCCTGTACTCCAAAATATCAATTCCACATTTCGACTTGGAATTAACACTTTTCAACTTTAACTCCGCTTTGTCGATTTTAAATCACCAATTTAACATCATAACCTTCTGATAAGGTCCCAGATTAAGCTCCACACACATTTAAAGTCTTATAAAATATCACCCCAAAGTCAGCTTGAAACCTACTAGAAAAGTCAACTCATTATAACGTCCCTCAAGCGACATCAAATCGTGAATTAAGTAACTTTTATATGCTTATCATCATGGCCTCCATAACAAGCTAAGATCCATCATAAATTGAATTATGCAAAAGTCAACTAAAGTCAACTATGTCAAAAACCCAAAGAAATATCCCAAAAGATTTGAACTTCTTGCATAACTCGAGAAAGAGAATGATGAGAGAAAGATATTACACCAACGATCTCTTGAGTTTGAAGCGTAATCGAAGAGAAATGAAAATTTCAAGGGGTAGGGGGAATGGATATCTCGTAGCTAAGATGGAGGAAGATATTTTTTTTGTGTTTTTGGTTTGATAAGGATGAAGGTGATAACTTAGCCATAAAGTCACGAAAAAACCCCTTGCTTGAGGGAGTTCGTGCAGAAATCGCTCGAATCGAGTTATCGAGCGACTTAACGATCGCTTGCTTTCGAAGATTATCCCTAGGCTAATACTACTAAATTATAAATGTAACAAACAAATATTAAAATAATATTATTATGAAATTATTTATACTATACTTTGGCGGGTCCTTATGAATCGAAAATTTTAATTTTTTTTTAACGTGGCGGTTATTACAACCTCAATGAGCCAAGGCTCGTAGCGTATCATGCAGCTCATTTTCCCAAATCCCAAAAGCTGCCTTCTAACCACTGCATTATTGCTTCCATATATCTGATTAACATGGCTCTGATTGTCTTATGACTGCGCTTCATGATATCTTTGCTCATCATTCACCTTAACATCAAAGCTAACCAATTGGGGGTTCCAACAAATACATATTCTACCTACTTTATCAAGTATTGTATTATGTACAAAAGACCAACTAGGAAACATGCTTGATAAGTGTTTATTATATAGTATTTTGAGGCCAATTAAGTAGTAGGCGATGTTATTTTATGTCGAGATATAATTTGCACTTGTTTTCGTTTTATTTGAGTTTAGCGATTATCAAGAGTTAAAGTGAAGGAATTGGGCTTGTGAATAGAAGATATAATCATTAAAATTTACATGAGTCATGATCGAGAATAAGTGATTCGGCCCGTTAATATTAGGTTATGGCAGCTTTATAAAGAGGGAGGAGTTAGGTAAAAAAGAGAATATCTCTGATTTTCTAGATCAAGAATTCATCATCTTTATTTGGAGCTTTTTGGGCGCATGGTAGGAGGCTAGCCGAGAAGCAATTGAGAAGTTATTATATGTGTGCACAAAGGCAAAGTTGGAGTTAAATTTACTTTTAATTGGTTGAATAATTCTAATTCCAGAATCTAATTTTTTTATTATTAAGGATGAATGCCATTAATTTCATCAGCATTTGTTGTGTCTTTTATTTATGAATTAATTTTATTTATTAGTGAGGACCATGATGTAGTTGGATTCAGTTATTTGATTTTCTTGGAGTTAATTTAATTCTAGTTTCATAATTCTGATTATTGTGCGTGAGTGAGTATTTAATATCTTGATATCAATATTAGGATGGTTCATATAAGTGATTAATTGCTAGAAATAGGGTTGTCGACTGCAGTAATAATCGAGCAACGTGTTTCGATTCACAATAAGATATGGGTAATGCCGTGTGCAATTCAAGTATATGTTATTTAAAAGATCTCCTATTTTAAATTCATCGTAGAGATATAGTTAGTTCTTGGGAAACGGTGGTGTTAAGCGAAGTAATATCAATTGTATAAGAATGCTTTTTGTTATGAGATTTAAGCAACTACTAGGTAAGTTGAATACGACGATCCGATGAAATCTTATTAATCTGGCTTATCTTTCAAATATTAAGTAAGATTCAACTTTTTGTGCATTCATTTAGTATTAGCTAATTTAATTGCTTAGTCAATTTAGTTAAGTAGTCTAGATCTAAATTTACTCTTTAAATTATTTAGTTAATTAGGATTAAGAAAAGACCTAGTCCTTGTATATTGGAATTTGTGAGGCGATGCCGTTCTTATTCGTTATACTTAGCAATACGACCGGTCTCGACGAAAGAAACACATAAATTTGTGTTGTCAGTACTCTTTGGACCTACATCTACATTACCGGTCTAAGTTTATTCTCAACTAAACAAACCAAATCAAATTTACTATACTTCCCTTCTAATCCTAACTTGTTTATTAGGGCTGATAAGTCCTTTAATATTAAAATAATGATATCCGTTTAAAGGGGTGGGGGGTTCTTTCGTATTTCACACAACTTTCTGGAACTCTTCTTCTGGCACTTGACATTTTCCTCCGTTCCTTCTTTAGCATTTGCTAAGTGATCTAACATTGGCCTTGACATAGTTTGACCCCATTTCATGCTTTCCTCTGTGATTTGGAAATATCCTTGCTAATATCTTTCCGTCGTTATCGAGATTGAAAAGCATTAGCCACGTTTAGCATACTTTAGGAGACACATAAGTTGTTCATTAATATTATCAACAATGCTATCCTTTGCATTGCATTTTGCTTTCGGCAATGGGTACCTCACAACAACCTCATGGACAAAGATCGGCCTCTGCTTGTTTGCTAACTTGGTTGCCATATCTTCTTACTTCGAGGTTGTGCCAGCTGGTGGTTTCCCAAAATTACAATGGTGAGATATTTTAAGCAGACAACATTATGACTACAATTTGAGGTATCATTCAAACTCCAATTTTTTACTAGAAACTCCATTCACTTTCATTCGCGACACATGGCTAGGTAACTAGACCTAGCGAATCGTGTAGCGCCCGTCCCGCAAGCAATGGATTACCCGGCCGCAAACGCGATCCTTACTAGACATCTCGCCGTTCAGTGCAGCTAAGATCACGGTATATGAAGTCTTACGAGAACATACCACTTTCCTTTCCTTCTATTGACCCCGGGACTCGGGGAGTCCATGGATTTAGGAAATAAATCGGATGTTGTGCAAAAATCCATGGCCTCTGTGTCATTCGATCTACTGCCGTCGTCGTCCCAAAGTTGAACCGGGGAGCAACCCACAGATGCTAGTTTGAACATCTTCTCAAAAACCAAACTCCCTCCATTTCACCTTCAAATTTCTCAATCATGATGAAATTAGGGTTTATACCAGCTGACATTACCGATACGTAGCAAATTTCCATCAGTTAATCGAGATCGCGTGGTAGATTGATATTTGACGCGTTTGCCGGCGACTTCCTCGGTGGGATAGCATAAGCCTCGTTTGAAATCTTCTTCGTTCGCCTACCTATGCATAGGTTGATTTATTATCATGTTGTTGATGCAGCAGAGTGGAGATTCTGAGGATTCTCGCTCCCGGCCACGCCATCGCCGCCACTGCGTGAGGAGACAAAGTCGGATTCATAGGAGTTTGCATTGGTGAAAGTTGACTTTTGGTGACTTCATTTCATAGTAGAGAGAATCAAGCGTTGTATTTAATGATGTACAAAAATGTAACGGCTTTTGAATGAAATTTTGATGATGAATAAATATTTAATTTATTGTATTTTTGAAAATGTGTCATAAAGGCAATAGTTAACATGTTAATAAATGAAAATATTTGATAGAAAATTTTCTTCTCAATTTTGTTATGAAATGAGTCGATAAAAATATATTCATGTTTAGTTTCAGGTTTTTATTTATTTTCAAATTTACTTCTTCATATATGGATATGGGATAAAAACCTCTTAATAGGATTGTAAAAAATTATTTAAAAAAATATTGTAAAAAAATATTTCTAAAAATGTATTCAATGATATTGGTTTTTTTTATTAGAACATAGAATAAAGAGTAACTATGAATCAAATATGGTAAAGAATCTAAAAACATCAATTAAAATGAGTTACAACCAATTTTTTTTAGTTAATTTATAAATGAAAAATTTACTTCTTTCTAATAAAAGACTTATGTATTACTCCTTCCATCCCACAAAGATTGTCCACTTTTTTTTATAGTTGTAATTTTCAAACTTTGACCTTAAATATATTTATTTGTATTGTATAATACTTTATAAAAAAATATATCAATGGAAAGAGTTTGAAATGTATTTTTCATTGATATAGTTTTCATCAAGTATTATACAATACGAACAAAAATATCTACGGTCAAAGTTCAAGAGATATAACAAAAAATAAAAAGTGGATAATTTTTGTGGGATAGAGGGAGTACTTTAGATGAAAACTGTCTAGTCCTTAAGGTCAATTCAACTAAATGATGTGAATATGTGCATATATGATCATTTTGGTGTAAAAACTGATTAATAATTTATGATTGGAAACAAAAATGTATGTAAGAGATATATAGAATTGATAGAAGCAAAGAGATCATGTAATTATCGTATTCATTAGACTAGGTACTGCTCCTGTTTGTCTTGATAAAGCTTTAATTTGTTTAGCCTTCAGTTCTAGAGTGTCGTGTGGCTTCAGGTTGTCCTAAATTTAATATCCTAACAGAAAGACAACTTTGTTGATTGCGAAGGTGAAAGATATATACGATGAAGGATATTTTCTCGTCCTAGCGATAACTGATTGACAGAGTGCGTTTGATAGAATTTTAGCTTCCATTCCATGTAAAGGCCATGTACCTACTTTAGTTGAGAAATGATATTTCTCCATGAATAGTTTCCAATTTATTTATTTATTTAATTTTTTTGTGATTTGAACTGTTGAAATATAGTTATAATTAGAATTTGTTTCCAATATTTTTTTACAAGTGCTTAATGAGACGAGTCTATGGTGGTTTAAAAATACTCAACATGTTACTGAGAATGCTATTTATCAGCTTCTGATAAGAATGTAACAATTGCAAAAAAATGTTTAGTTTTTCCTATGGAATTTGTAGGTAGATGCTAGTGTTTCCATTACTTTCCTTTTTCCGTTATCCTTGTTAATTACTCCCTCCATGATGGAGGCTCCATCCCAAAAAGATTGTCTAGTTTCTTTGTCAATTCTGAATACAACTACTTTTACGCATGTTGTATAATATTTGATAAAAATGTATCGAAATTCATAACTGGATAATTTTGTTGCAATGCAAGGAGTTGTAATCATGTTTAACTGATTGACCTAATCGCATGCCTCCCCAGTCATCCCTCTTTGAATTTTATTTAGTCTAATTCATTGAAAATTGCACATTGCTTACTGCCCCCATTCATCCCCACTCAAAGTCTACCTTGTATCCTTACTTTACATAGGTGCACAAATCTGATAGGTATATTTGTTGTAGAGCCTGGATATATTTACCTTAAAATATGATTTTGGCTGTTAATAGTTGTATTTCTTGTTTGCAGCAAGAGGCTTCTTAACAGGGAGCACTGATACATCATTATGGACAATCTTCAAAAATGGTATTCGTAACTATTGTGGAAATACTCTCCCAGATGGTGCGTTGTAAATTTTAAGAAGCATGCTTTTCATATCGTGTTATCAAAATAAGCTTTATTAATATATGACAAGTTTGGTGAAAAACCAAAGGCTTTTTGTAAACATACTCACACCGACCACTAAAGCCATTGATCATGATGTTCCAGTAACTCCTAATGAGGTTTGCATTTCATAATTCCAAACATCTCTTATACAGTCATAAAATCTACTAAATTCTAAACTTTTTACTTGATGGATATCCTTGATCTAGATAGTGCAACGTGGATTTATGAACCAAGCTGACTTGGAAAAGGCAAGTAAGAAGGCGTTGAGCTTGTTTGAGTAATGTCAGGTTACTGTTTGAGTTTATTCTATTTTGATATTTGATTTAACCTTTAGTGCCCTTAAACCTTATTTCTTTTAAGTTTGTTGATGCAGTCTCTGTCACCTTTTTTTTATGTCATTCTTCTTTTAAATAATCATCATTTGCCTTTAAATGTTTGAATGGATGGACTTTAAAAAAGTTTTCTTCCGCCTTCCATGAATGTCACTATTACTTTCCATGGATTATGTCAAATTATCAATGTGTTACCGTAAGATGCTACATAGATCTATCCGTTAACCTTACTGTAGATTGTCTTTAAGTAATCAAGTTATATAATTCATGGCTAGCAAAGACTTGAAAATATGTTGTCTACATGGTTTTCCAGTTCTTTTACTATGTCTTGCCTAATGTTTGGTTGGCTTCATTTCTTCGGTCTTTGCCAACTATTCTTATCCAAGCCCCGTCGTCTCGTTACGGCCAATTTCTTGTTTGGTTTACTTTACTATTTAGTTACACATATTTCAATTTATTAATCTTATTAGTTTAGTTTATATTTTAGGATTTATGTTACATTGAACTTTGTTGAAAAAGACTTGAAATATATTTAAGCCAACTTTAAAGATGTAGTGAGTCATGCTATATGTTATTTTAAGGTAAAGAGATAATCAAAGAGAGGAATTATAACTAATCATCTCAATGAAAGACACTTACTTGATTCAGATAGAGTCTATACGTCATTCAAATATATTGGCTTACGTATTAAATAAAACCATTCAGAAAGTATTAAATCATTGGCTCTAATAAAGTATACTATTAAATCGTGACTACAATAAAAATTTATGTCTATTACATCATTGACTCTAATAAAAATTTATGTCTATTGCATTGTTACAACAAGTTGCAAAGGAACAAGGCTTAATATTGGTGGATACTAAATATGAATTTGGGAAGGATCGTGATGGTTCTGTGCTGCTAATTGATGAGGTGAACTTCCATCTGAGATCTACCTTTTGTTGAATTTGTACACGCACATAAAGAAACTTCCACCGAGAAGAAGATGAATATCATCTTGAAATATGTTGGCCAAGAATAGTTTTTTAGGCTTCCAAGATATTGTAGAAGATGTCAAAGTGGGGTAAATGTTGAGATATATAGTGGATCCATTTTTTTTTTAAATAGTACACTTATCCTATTTTCATAAATGTGTCAGGAATAAACACACTAAATGGGACGAAAGATATCATCTAGTCCGAGCCATGTTGGAACGAGCTAGCTCTTGCTTGGAGTCTTACACCCTCGGGTTTCATTTGTCAATTCTAGCTTATATAAGATGATAGTAGGACATGGAGTATCTTGTTTTGTTTCAAATCAAGAGCTATTGTGATAGAGGTGGCAATTGTTTGGTAAAACACAACTATGTATTGAAATATAAATTGATTTATCAACAAAACTTATTCAAACTTACCTCTAAAAGTTTTGTTTTTGGGTAATCATTTGAGGGATGAATCTAAATTGATTTATCAACACAACTGAGTATTGTCATATAAATTGATTTATCAACACAACTAAGATGAATCTATTTTTTCAAGTGAAATAATTTTTAAACTATGAAATGAGGTGAATGATGAGAGTCCCACCGATTCTCTTAGGGTTATTCCAAAAACTTAAACAAATTGTAGCATCCATTGCCTTGATTTAATTTTTTTTAATGAAAACTTCTTTTCCTCTACCATATCATTCAAATTGTTAAAATACAAACTCCTTTAATAGTCATATTATTGGAAAATGTTTCGTTTTCCATATTTTTAAAATCATATTACACTCGTATATTCGTACTATTAGAAAATGTTTCGTTTTCCATAACTTTAAAATGACATATTTTTTTTAGAAAGAAATACATATTCCACCAACCTGTGGCGTGTTGTATGTAGATATTCTTCGTCAAGTAATTTATTTTAGCATCCGCTTGGTATATAAACAACACTATCACACTTACGCTTAGAATAGTAAGCTTTTTTAATTGAAATGATAATTTTGTCGCCAATGAAATTCTACTTCTATGACTTTGAATGGTGGAAGCGAAATAGATAAATTTTACATCTAAGCGCTATTTGGGTGTGTGTATAACAGTATATGCATATCCATAATCTTGTAGAAGAAGCAATATTTTTTAGTTCAGGTCGAAAACATATTCTAACATCTAAAACCCTAAACAACTAAACCCCCCGAAACATGATGTCTTAATTCTTACTACCAAATGCACCAATTCTCCTGTAATAATATACTCCCAACATTTCAAAAAACTTCATTATATTTTTTTTAATTACAAATTTAACTAAATTATGAACAGATTAAAGTTGATTAATAGAAATTCAATTTGGAAGCACAATAAGGTACTTTCATAGTTTCAAATTCTTATTATTTAAATATAATCTAATCAGTTTTATAATATTTATTCAATTTATTTGAACCTCTCATTTTATGTTGGTTTTTTTTTTAATATTTATTTTGTTCCCGTTAATCAGGTTAGGAGATCATTTGGTATTCAATCGGTAATTGGTGAAAGTAATTTTTGTGGAACTGTACCCCGATTTCAACATGTATTTTGTCAACATCGGAGTAAGAATATTTAAATTAAAGTACTTACATATGTATAAATAAATATATCGAAGTATTTGAATGGAAGCGTTATTATTAAATATTCATGTAAGCGGGCAACTTGGGATATAGACTTGGTTTTGTTTTATTTGGTTTGTATAATTGTATCTCTATGTATGTGTAGTGTGAGCACCAAGTGATGGAAATTCGCTAAATATTATGTTCAATGGTGTTATAATCGGAAATTAACTAGTTAATTTGTATGGAAATATCTCCCTAAGGATCATGCAGCTAGATGTCTAATTTCTGCATTCCACTAAGTGCGCTCGGCTGAATGGAATAGAACGACTCCATTCAACTCTATGTTAGGTTATCTCTTTGGTTAAGCTCATAAACTCAGGGTCTTTGTCTATTTGATATGTTTTTGTCCAACATCGGTTTCCCTTTGCCTCTATAGAAATTTGTGACTACCATAGCTTTACAACTTACTGGTGTCTCTATTGGATAGTGTAACCATAAAATATTTGGGAACACTCGTATGTGCAAAGATTTGCTGAAGCATGTTTTAGTTTATCCACCATAGTTGTATCAATGGTGTGAGATGGCTGGTGGTTTATAAATAAGTGTCATTTATTAAAGCTTCATAATGTTTTTATAGAGTGTCACGTTCAACAATAGTTTTCAAGAGCTATGGTGGTAGTTGAATTTTGATTTCGTAGAGTAGCATATTGATATTATTGCCCGAGGATTTGAGCTTCTCTGTTCTATGGCTGTTCACATGCTTTGCAAAATGATGCTCATAGATCTTTTGATTTCAAATTAGTTAGTTTGCAAATTGCAACGGTTTTCTCCTTTTCTTCATTGACTGTCTCACATAATTATTTTAATATCTATGTGTCCATGTTTTCATTTGTCGTTCAGATATTTATAGTTACTGTTTTGCTGGATATCCATCTGCCTTTGCAACTCAACGGCTTGATCCCTTCAAACGTCTCTTCCATTCAACAGGTTGGCCTTCTATCTTAACCAATTACTTTCGATATCATATGCATTATTTCGATCTAGTTCTTTGTTATGCGCATTCTTATGTATATCAACTATCAAGGGATTTGTTACAAAGACAAGGATTATTATGGAGTTCTGGGTGTATCTGGTAATGCTAGCAGAGATGAGATTAAGAAAGCTTTCCATGCTGTAAGTACATCATTGTGATTTTTAATTTCTTAATAATGTTTTACTTTGACTTTCTTGTTATTATAATGTTTTATTAATCTTTATATTAATTTTAGGTCAAATGATATTGAATTTATTTATACGTTATACCCTCTTGGAAGTCGTTCTTCTACTTAACTGTTGTTCTCTGTAACTATCATAATTCATGTTGTCCATATACTGCTGTTTTCCTTGACTTTTGACACTCATGATACATAATCAAAACAATTAAACAATGATATATAAATAGTCAATAAAATATACTCCCTCCATTTCAAATAGATTGTCTAGTTTTGAATTTAGATGTTTGACTTTTTAATTTTTTTATTTAAATATATTTGTATATGTTTTATAGTATTTGGTGAAATATATAAAAAGATTGTATTTCAATGAATTTTACTATTGATACAAATGGAATTTATGTGGGTCAACGAAGGTTATTAAGTTTGTTACTTTTGACCATTGAGAAAAAAACTGGAAGATCTTTTTTGAAACGGTGGTAGTAGTAGCCTAGTAGGTATAAGTACTATCATCAAGTTAATAAGTTTATAAGTCTACAACATAATTCCTCGAATTGTTGTCTTTTCTGTACTGCATTTTTTAAAGGTTCTTAACTTTTTTTTGTAGCTGGCGAAGAAGTACCATCCTGACTCAAATAAGAATAATCCTTCTGCAAAACGAATATTTCAAGAGATAAGAGAGGCATATGAGGTCTGTTATTATTCGTTCTTAATACTATTGAGTAATAACTTGTAATTATACACAATACTTATCTTAATAAAAAAACTCATCATTGCTATGGAAGATGAATTTTAGG
This sequence comes from Lithospermum erythrorhizon, assembly GCA_019722365.1. NCBI lineage: Eukaryota > Viridiplantae > Streptophyta > Magnoliopsida > Boraginales > Boraginaceae > Lithospermum > Lithospermum erythrorhizon. Next base: position 36,692 of record JADFUC010001700.1, read on the forward strand.
TCTTGCAAGACCCAGAAAGGAGATCACAGTACGACCAGGTACATCCTCCATGGTTCCATCAGTGTCTTCTTTTTCATTTTATTTTCTTAATAAAATGTTGTGGTTCTTAACTGAGGTTTTGATGAAAATCCTATCCGACCTTAATTTTTGAGCTATGAATTGTGTCTTCTTGTAATTGCAGATGAAGGATAGTTCCACGAGTACGGAGAACTTAAAATATGGAAATGGAGATGCAGGAGGCTTCAGATATTCTCGTCAAACCCATTTCTCTGATTCATTTCATAAAGTGTTTTCAGAGGTATCACTGCATGCAATAATTTGATGTAGTGGAATGGTCTGTTATTTGGAATAGTGCCCAATCCTCTGATATTTAATGATCATTAATTTTTGATTGACTGATGTGTTCCAGATATTTGAAAATGAGACAGAAGGATTTGCAACTGATGTTCAGGTAAACAGGGCGTCCTGGTCTCTGAAGTTATAACACACTAGATTCCCCATTTAGATTTGCCTAATTGCTTGCCTGAATGTGACAGGTGGAGCTTCCACTCTCCTTCCATGAAGCTGCTACAGGATGCACAAAACATATCTCGTTTGATGCAGCAGTCCCTTGTGATTCATGCAGTGAGTACAGTTTTTAGCAGTCTTTGATTATTTCTCTTCAGAGTTGAGATTATATCGAGGGAGGGGGAGGGAGAGGGCGAGTACGAATGATAAAGTAGGCAGCCTAACATTACATGGATAGCCTCGATTTAGAATTCTTCAGTGCTGCTGAATATCCTTGATTTTTTTTAATATTGACGTTTTTATCGAACTTTCCCTTGTTCCTTTATCTTGCTTCCCGGGGAGGCTTGATATCAGTAACGATTCCAACATGAAAGTCAATTTATCTCAACATGATTCTAGGAAGAGGAGATAAGGGTTCTCTTGAAATGAGCCTTGCCAGATCTTGGACCCTTAGCTTTCTACGAATATGTCCGGGGATAATTGGTCCAAAATATAACCTGGTTGCAATTAGATTATTCCTACTGTCCTACGGATATTTTTGAATTTATATCTAAATCCCTTCCAATTAAGATTTCAGATTGTATGTTGTTGCAAACTGTGCTTCTATGACATGTCAAAGCTAAAGCACCTACCAGCACAATTTTTTGTAGATGCTGTTTCATTAGACTTGGTTTCCACTGTCTTGTTTAGTGTCATGAGAGGAAAACTAACGGCAAAAGTTCCTGGTTGGTTATGTTCTATGTAAATTTTTACTTTACAAAAGGATTGTGCCTCAAACAATTCTCCTACTATTTTGATATGAATGTTTGTCTATGACAATAAGGGATGGATTATTACTAAATACTCCTGCTAGAGATGAATTACAAGATTTCAAACCTTTGCCTGTCTTGGAGTCCTCATCAGAAAGTGGGTTAGAAACATTCAATTTCTGATGTTATTGCTTTGAATGTTTTTATGAATATATCCTTTTTTATTAGTCATTAGTTGTGATGTTATCCAATTCTTCTGGGAACTCCGAATGGCGATTGAGAAATTAAGATGTACAGTTGCTCTTTTTTTAGCATAGACGATTAAAAATATCAGATTGCTTGATTTAAAGAGTCAAAGCATACATGAAATATGGAAGATGTGTACTTCTTTCTTTATTGATGCACCATTAATGAATTATGATTTAGCAATGTTGGCTCATAAGTCGTCATTTAGAGTTAGAATCCATTGGATCTGCATCTTTACACATAGAATCTGAGGCAGCCCTATTCTTTTTCTTGTAATGGAGTTCAATTTGATACCTGACTAACATTTTCAAGAGCATTGGTCAAATGTTAGTGGTTATGAGTTGGACAGATACTTGATGTTCAATGATGTTCAGAGTGCTGTTAAAAACATAATCTATTTTGTGAGATTGATCCACACTGAAAATGTCCTAATTCTCGTTTTGTCTTTAACTTCTTTTCCTGTTCTTTTTTTTATGTTATGATGGTGTTTCGAGTTTTTAGGTGAAATTCTTCTTTTGTTTTGGTGTTTGGCTACTTTTCCAGTTGTTTATCATATTCTGCAAATGCACAGATGGGCATGGACATCCACCAACTGCGAAACTAAAGACGTGTCCTACATGTCAAGGCATTGGAAGAGTAAGTCAACCACATATCTTGTTCTAGAATAATACTAATGGTGGAAAGTTGACAGCCCCACAAATCTACCCTCTTCGAAAAGAAAAGAAGAAAGCCCCCCCGGAAAGAAGTGGGATTGTTTCTTGATGATTCAATATTTCAATCTAATATATCCGCTGAGAAGTGAGAACTTCCATCTGATGCAGGTGACAATGCCTCCATTTACGGCAACATGTATGTCTTGTAAAGGATCTGGTAGAGTCATTAAGGTTAGTCTTGAACAATGATCTAAGTTAAGTTAATATCATATGTCAAGCAATTAATATGCATTTTTGTAAAGGATTCCTGCAGGATGTGCCAAGGATCTGGTGTAGTTGAAGGTGTAAAGGATGTTAAAGTCACTGTACCAGCAGGTTTCCACCTATGCATCTCCTGCATCATGTAACTGCACATTAAGTCATGACTCATGACTCATGAGTATGTAGAGTTTCAGTTTGTTTGAAAGTCTCAATGCGGTTCCCATAATGCCAAGTTCCATGTTTGTAGAGTTTCAGTTTGTTTGGAAGTCTCAATGCAGTTTCCATAATGCGAAGTTCCAAAATAGATGTTCTAAGTTAACTTTTAGATATTGCAGAGGATATGTTGAATGATAATCCTTGAGGCTTACAGTTTCCATAAACTTATAATTAAATTTTTTCTCAGTCATAATTCATAACATTGCATTTGAACAGCTATATATGGTTATCATAACCATAGTAGTTTAGAGCACACTATTGTTTCCAATATAGAGCATAGCACGTGCCCTGAAACTAGTGATACTGTAGATTAGCCTGCATTTCTTTAATATTTTTTGGAGAACATAACTTAATGGACTCTTTTCCGTCTTTATCTAAGGCACCTTATATAATAAGGCAATAGCTTGTTAAGATGGCATTAGCTTTGATGCTGCCAATTTCGCTTTTGACCACTTGTGATTTTTAAATATCCTGGAAAAATAAGAATGGATGTTAATCAGGGCCCTTTTACCTTTGAAGTAGTTGGGAATTATTATTTGCGAAGAAGTCAAATCTTTAAAGCAGCAAATACTTGGATCGTCTACAGGCTAAAAGTTGAACTATCATTCTTTAATAGTCATTTGTTTCTTGTATCCCGTTTGTCTCTAAGAATACAGTTATCCCGTTTGTCTCTAAGAATACAGTTGAAGGTAGTGCTATGTAAAAGTACTGTTATTTACTTACGCATCTTTTGTGAAAGTAATGACTAAATTTATGTGGTGGCCATTTCTTTTTGGGTAATGAAATAGGTGTGGATTCTGGGGACACAATTCATGTACCCAAAGCTGGCAATGCTGGTGGACGAGGGAAGCTGCCAGGAAACTTGTATATAAATATTAAGGCATGGATATTTAATTTGTTCTACTACATTTTGCTGCTATGATTGACAATCTGTACGCATATATTAAATTTGCCTACAATTGACATTCTTGATTCTGAATAATGTGATTGCTTGTATTTGAGGCTAAGATTTACTCTTATTGAGGTCTAGTCTCTTACTTATACTTTAGTATAAACCATGAAGACAGTTATGATGGGAGCACATAACCTGGATGCATCTCATTCAACATGGGACTTGCAGTCCTGATTCTCATTTGTAAAGAGCATCAACTTTTCTTTCTTAGTTCTCGAGTCCATGTGATTACATTTCTAAAAGGGGGCTCCTGAAAATGTAGTCAACTTCTGTGCCTTGATGAATTTTTTGGTGTCTCTACTGTTCGTAATTTTATTGTTCGAAAGGATTAAAAGATGATTCTCCATGGTCTAAATCTTTTCTATCTATTTCAGACTAGGTTTAGTAGATGTATGAGAGAATAATCCATTTATGAATTTGAAAGAAATCTGTTTGTAATAGCTGCAGGTCTACATTAAATGCTTCTAATTCTGTTTATACTGCTGTATTTTTAGATTTTGATTTTCTAGATGGATTTTAATGTATATCGCTCTCTGAAAATTATGTTTGAATCTTTATTAAGGTTGGTCAGGATACTCTTTTTGCAAGGGATGGAGCTGATATATATGTTGATTACACAATAAGCTTCACTCAAGTGAGAAACCTGATGTTTATTTGAGTTTTAAATTTACTAGTATTTCTTATGCTTTACTTTTTCATCCAACCCTCAATCAGTCGTTCTGAACTAATAGTATTGTCATAGAATGACAATTTCTTCCATTTTGCTTTCTAAAAGTAACCATGTTGTATCAGGCTATTCTTGGTGGTAAAGTTGAAGTGCCTACTCTGTCTGGTAAGACACAATTGCAGGTAGGACTTCTTTTTTCCTGTCCGTTTTTGGCTGCTGTTACTTAGTTCTATCTACATGTCCCATCTTTCTCCATTCTTGAGAGTTTATTTGACCCAAGTTGTGGATTGCATGGCAGGACTATTATGATCTTTGATTGAGTTTTTTTTCTTTCCCTTATGTCAGAAAAGCGAAGGTCCTCTTGGAAAAACTTGTTTCTCATTACAGAAAATTGTTTAGTTTTTTCTATCTCAGCACTCATTTAGTCCCGGAATTTTCTTTCTTTTTTAAATTCATCGTTTGCTATTGTAATCCAATTTCTCTCTACACTCAACAAGTAAATCTTATTGTGGAAGCATTTATATATAAACATGTTTAAACTTGTGCAACAGCTGCGAACTGTCGGCAATTATTTCACCAGAGTAAGCATTCCTTTACCTTATCTTACCTGTAAATTTTGTAACTGTTCTGGACTTCGTAGATACCCAAAGGAGTCCAGCATGGCCAGTTGGTTTCTCTTAAAGGCAGAGGTTAGAGGCTTTTCCTGACCATTCCTTTCCCTGCTCCCCATCTTTTCTCTGAAAAGTATTATATTTCCTGCTTTGTGCTGTCTCAGGCTTACCAAGAAGTGGATTTTTTGTGGATCATGGGGATCAATATGTTCGGTTTCGCATAAACCTTCCAACGTAAGCTGAATGCTTCTCTTACAGTTTGCGGGTTTTGATATACAAGTGTTAATGAGTTTAGATTATCACTCAGCTGGGACAAAGTTCTATTTACTTGTTATAAAGCAATTGGTTTCTCCCATTAATTGAATGTACTGGCAGTTGGACTGGGCACGATGTGGGTGCGGTTTGGCTGTTAATCCATATGTCCAGTCAATTTCTTGTTCCTATATTTCTGCATGAACTCCTAGTTGGAGTTACATATATATCACAAACAAGTGTTTGTCCATTCATAATCAGCAATCTGCTGGAAATGAATTCTAACATTGCTCTCGAGGAAAATTTTCATAACTGGTTGATATCTGGTACAAGTGTTTAGCAAGCATCAGGAAATATTCTTCCTGAAAAAATTTATAGTTTTAGTATCCCCACCCCACCACCATCCCCTAATTTTCTGTCAGAATTGGTTGTTCGATAGTATTTATTTGCTTTGGATTGTATTTTTTTCTCCCGATCGATTTCTTTTGGTGCTGGATTCACAGTGTCGATCTCCTCGTTCATTTTTATTTATACTCTCTTGCAGAGTTGTAACTGAAAAGCAACAGGCTATACTTGAAGAATTTGCCATGGAGGAAATAAGCTCTGAAAATAGCAAGTATATGGAAGGCAATTGGTGAGTGCCTAACAGACTTGTAATCCTAAAGGTGATGTGAAGAATATCAAAGAACAATTCATAAATGATAAATGAAACGGGAAACAATTTTGGATCCGTAAGCTAGTCACGTAATATTCCACTAAGGTTTGGAAGTTGGATTCAGTTTAATTTGGTTGGACCTTCCGATCAGTGCTGTTTGGTTGGACCTTCATATTGCGGTATTTTCTTTTAAACTGAGAATGTTGTACTAGAACCATCGATGCTTTTCTTGTTTCTCAAACAGTTCAAATTTAAATGAAGTTTAATCCGTCTAGTTCTATTCTCAGTGTAGAACAATCTTGAAATGGTTAACAGGCTTTATCAGCAGCTATCTACTGGTTGAACTTACAGGTGGCAGCGCATTGTTGAACTCGGCCCTAAATTTGTAGTTGAGTTCTCAATACTCCTACTGGGCCTTCTGTTCCTCCTTAAAATCATTGGATGACAACATGATGATCAGCTCGAGGGGCTCACCTTTTCACAGGCGATCCTTCTATTTCTCAACAAAACCATTGGATGCGGTGTTGGACTGGAGTGAGTTGAGGAGTCGCGGTTTATTGTTATCCTTCAATGTTCAGTTCTTTCGATCTGAACTGGTTACTATACGACCCATGAAGCTCACGGGTGGCAGTCTATATTATAGAGAAATAGAGGTAGCTGACATGATTACATTTTTTGGGTACTCACGATACATATACAGTTATCTGATATGCATGCCCGAGTTGCGAAGCTTATGTGTGATTTTGTTTCTAATATTCTTATTCTTTGTTGAATGATTAGACTTCAGTGAAGTTCTCCCATTGATTTGGAATTTTATTGTCCATTTGGGGGTTAAGGAACTGTGCTTACATTTTATTGTCCATTCATGATCCTTGTGGGATATTTTGTAATCTATAAGGAAGAAACTTGATATAGTATGAGAAGCATTTCCAATGTTTGTGTCATGTGGCACTTGGTATATTACATTGTGTTATATATTCCTATTACATTCAATTAATCAAGGCAAACTATGTTTACATTTTTAGCTTCCAAAGCTTCTTTGTCCAAAACGATTTTTAGAAACAATGACATTGGGTAATTTCTAGTAGTATCTATATTAATGTATGATAATCTTTAATTTCAAATTAAAATGTTGATTTTATGAGTAGTATAAAATGAAAATAATGACTTGTCATTCTATGTATCTGCATGTATTTTTCTGGCTCTGTGTGATGGTCCCAGAAGGCCCATCAAGAAAACAAGTGTCCATCTATGGGAGTCTGCTTAAGATAATGTTTAATTCATCATCATGTTCCTTTTTGTTTTTATATCTTTTAGGCATTTCAGATTTTCTCAATATTTATTGTGGATTATGTGATTATACTCATCATAGGTATGTGATGAACTTGAAGATCTGATGGAAGGGAATAACATTGTCGTATTGTTCCTTTATGAATTAGAGAATTTGCAAATAGAGTGATAAATTGCCTTTTATTTGAATGGGGGGTAGAATCGATATTTTAGCAATTTTTGCTCTTGCGCCTTTATAAAAGTGTGAAATCATCATACTAATAATCCCTCGATATTTTTATCCTAGGATATAATGGAAGAATTAATCGCGAAATATGATTTAATTGATCAGTATTAAATTTTTTTTTTTAACCACTTAAATATAAGGTTGCTCCTTATGAGAGTCTAGTTTACATTGCATGGAGATATAAGAGTGATACTTAATTTTCTAGTTATTTACCCGTTAGAGTTATATATCGGGACACACCTTTACTAATATATGGATATATATAGAACTAGGTATACATATGTCATGCCTAGAACGAGGCTAGAATAATGCTAATCCCTCAAATCATGATCTGTACTATAATCAATGGATTGACATATATGAATCAATATCCTAGTATCGCTCTTATTTGACAGCTCATGCTAACATGCATGCAGTCTCAAATTTCCAATATTCAACAGCACCATATCAAACAAAGTGTTGCTATTTCATGTTCTGGAGATTTTTGATACCCCAAATTGGCCAGTATGATTTGATGTGTACCTGCAACATCTGGTGAAGTTTTTGGAGACTTTTGCTTCAACTCTAGTGCTTGAAAATTTTCATTTGCATCTTCTTGAAATTAAGATTGATTTTTCAATCTTCTATTGTGCTTTATTTCTCCATAAAAGTAGGAAGCAAATCCCCAAAAAGAGAGGACAAGGGACACAACTTTTTCAACCTCAATTTTTTCTTTGTAAAAAATGATTGCTAATACTTCTGTAATAGAAAATTACTCCGTTGACACCTACCAAGAACATTTGCCATACAATTGCATTAAGTACAAGAACAACGTAATATTGCACTTCTCCTAAATCGAATTCTCTTGTCTCCCTTGCAATGGTCTAATGAAAAAGATAAGTATTGTTAGACATTTATACATAGTTTATTTTTACATATAATTTCAAAGTCATTTTGGTGTTGTTTGATGTTATTAGTTCGTTGTTAAATGTTAATTATGATCTTAATCGTGACAATAAGCTACAAGTACATTTCGAACAAAGTGGAGCTAATAAGCATGATAGGAAATAATCAAGCAAGTAGGGTTAATTGGTAAAATAATGCTTATGTACCGAACTTAGACGAGTTCGGTTTAGATTCTCAAGGATAGTAAAATGGATGCTTAAATATATATGACATAAGGAACCAATACTAATTTAGTATTCAAAAAGAGTTAATTGCTGATTTGGTCCTTATAGTAGGATCAAGTTGTAGTTTAGTCTCGATAGTTATATTGTTACAGATTAATCCTAAAAATGACAAAAAAATTTACAGTATGGTCCCAAAAGTGACAAATATTGTACATTTGTTCCTATTTTGGACGTTAAAAAAATAAGAATGAATGTGCAACATTAATAATCATTTTTAGGGGCAGCTATTCTACTGTACTACTTTAGGATTATGTGCAAGAATACAACTATACGTGACTAAGCGCAATTCGATCCCACTATCTGAAGCAAACAACTCCCAAAAAAGAAGAAGTTAGATTTAAATGCTGTGTATAGATTAAATTATGCAGGAATTAATTTGTACCCGATTTAAGAGTATGTCAATCGGCTTTCCTAAAATTTTCTCTAAAAATACACTCATAATCATCACTTTTCTTATTTTGAAATTTAGCTTTATGTATGTCTTTAACGGCTTATATTATTAAAGCATCTCGTAAAAATTAGTATTCAAGATTTTCAATAATAAAAGAAAATATAAATAATATAGAGAAATGAGTACGAAATTTAGAATGTGTGCAAATTTTTTAAGGTGTTCAAATTATTTTAGAGATCTGAAAAAATATTATTTTATTAATTTTTAAATTCTTTCACCCCATTATACCTTTTAGGGAGCGGATGGACAGGCTCTAATATCCTTCTTACTTCTTAAATTAAAGCCAATTTGGAGTAACCAAACGAGCCTAAATAATTAGATTTCAATATCACCAACCGGTCAAATGGAATAGTTTTGTTTCTCTATACGGAGTAATTTTGTATACTATATCAAGAGTCAAGACTACCAACTTTTGTAACGCCTAATCCGTCTCCACTCGGAAATTAAGGATTAAAATACACAAACAAATATACCTGAAAATCTTTGTTGATGTACCAACACTGCAAAACACAGTAGCACTAAAACACATAACCATATTAAACTCCATAGCTAAACTGTAACAAACCTCCTGTTTCCTCTTCCTATAACACATCTCAATCAAAGGCATAAGAAACCCATAAATACAAGCATTCAAAATCATCATAACAAACCCCAGAACGTACTCCTCCTTCGCCTCCCCTTCCGGCCTATCGCCATTCGAACAAAACCCTAAAAGCACCGCTCCAAGAGTGAGCAAGAACACAGTATTTACAGAATAAGGAGTGAATTTTTGCTTCACAAGAAAGAATGCAAAAGATGCAGTGAAAGCTAGTTGGCTAGACAAAATGAGGGCAGACGTCAGGAAACGGGTAGTTCGATGATCGGAAAGTATAAAAATCAACTGCGCCCATTATAAGGCCAATTAGTAATGAAGATATTATGAGATCATTTGATTTAAGTACAATGTTAAATGAATAAAATTATATAGTAAATAATATTTTGTTGGTTTATAATCATTTATGTATGTACCTTTAAAAGATAGGGGGCAACATTTATAATTGTAAAGTTGAGACAAATTATATTGTTGATAAATGATTATAAAAGATAGTTTATATAGTAAAAGAATTATAATGTTTGCCCCTAAACAAATATTATAATTCTTATCTATATAGACAAAATATTATAATATAATTCTTGTCTATATAAACAAATAATATAATTCTTGTCTATATAAACAAATATTATAATTCTTGTCTATAATATTTTTGCCCCCTATAATATAATTCTTGTCTATTTGATAAATGATTATATAGTGAAAGAATTATAATATTTGCCCCTAAAATTACAATATTATAATCTTTTAACTTGTCTATAATATTTTTGCCCCTATCAACAATAGTACTTGTCTATAATATTTTATCGACAATAGTTTACTATATTTGCCCCTAAAATGATTATACAAAATTATAATATTTTGCCCCTAAAATTATATAGTAAATATTTATTTATTTATTTTGGACATAATCATTTACCAACAATAGTTTAGAAATTAGTGAGACTAAGAAGAAAGATAGGGGCAAGGCAGACAAAAATTAAAACCCGGAGGATAAATTAAAAATAAATCATAATATAGGAGACAAATAGTAAATTAGCCAATTAAAATTACAAAATATATTAAGATTGTTAATTGTAAAAGTTGAAGCGTGATTTTTTCCGTTGTCGTTGTGAAGAGCCTTTAAATGCAGTAGTCAATCACCAATAAAGAAATTATCCGAAACATGTGATTTTCATTTAGCTATTTATGAGAATGGAATGAACGATTGATTTTTTCGTTTGGCAAAGTTTATACATACTTTGATTGCTTCAATGAAAGATATTAGAACAGAGACGAAATGACTCTCCACAACGAATTTCCAATCAATCAATTGAGAAGCATCACAATAAAAAAGCTAGCCACATGGATAAGTGTCTTATTGCTTTCTGCTGTACATTAGTAAAAACATACTTGAGCGTTGAAAATATTTACAAGAACAAGGTCTTTAAACTTGAACATCAAAGTGTTTACAAAAACAACCACTATACGTTGATACGTTCCAACAGTATCAACGAAGAGCCCATTCTACGCCGCGGTAGTCATCGCCCGTGTAGGGAGAATTGTCGAGATGTCGCCAGGCAGATTAGTAAGCACATCTGCGGCGCCCAGCGTAGCGGGTAACTCATAGCGAGGCACGACCACGGATTGGCAACCAGTGCTGGCTAGCTGTAGGAGGTTCGAGCCGCGTCTGTGAGGGCCTTGGCCATGAAAAGAAGCGGCCGTGTTCGAGATGTGCGACAAAAAAAACTATATTTGTGAAATAACTCGTAAATTGATTGCCCCGTGGAGAATTGGAATACTTTACAACTCACATATCCTAGTGCATCAATTTGTTACACCTAAATGCGTGCGAGATTTGATTTATGTTGCACATTAAATGTGATATTCTAGAAAAGCATAAGTAAGGTTCAGTGCATCGAAATTGCATTTTGATTCCTGAAAATTACCATATTTGATCATAGATATTTAATTTCAATCATCGTTCGATCGCATAATATTAGATTTGATAGTCTTTTTTATCATACATACATGACTTGAAAATGGATTACTTTTGATGCTTTTTTTCAAAAGAAATTTTACTAATATCAAAAAACATTTTACAATAGTTATCGAAGGCATATCTTCTATACAAGTAAAATCTATCTCTAAAAATTTTCATGGAAAAGTTTAAATTACATACAAATACTCAATTAGTTCTAGTATTGGAAAATTCTTCTAATTGTACACTCACATTCTGGCCGAGTTGATCTGAAACAAACACAGCTCCTCAGCTATGCACTCGAAGCCTTTGAAAACTCTATTGTATGTTCCTCTCGGAGTCCATTATATGATATGTTAATGTTGTTGAAACTAGCTTCAATACTTAGCTGCCAAACTTTTTCCTTCATTTATGCCTGATATCAGCCAAGCTCCTCTTTCCAAGCCTCTTGGTTGATGAAACTTGTGACTACTTTACAGCGTTAAATTTAACCTTGATTTTGAGTCCACATGGGTATCATTACCTTATTTGGGTTAAAAAAATTAAATTCTTGAAAGGCTTAATAGTAAGTTTTATCGCAGCATGTCTCATTTCGTTTCACCGGTCGATTTTCAAATTTTCATTTGTGTCCCTATTTGTCCTTACGTGTACTAGTTTTGTGTTCAGCTTGTTATACGTGCAATAGGATGAATATATGCGAGAATCATTTAATCCCGATTAACTTTAGGTGAACCAAAAATGGGAGCTCTTAAACATGACCCTGAAACTTCGACCTACGTTCACCCAGTAAATCCAACGGACCATAAAGAAGATTTATAATCGGGGATGTTTTTCGGTTGGTTGTCGGTTTTTCCACTTTTTTTGGTGTGAAATGTCCGGTTGATCGGGGGTTTTAGATACGTCGGCCATGCTCCGATTGAAAATGAATTGGCTTTTAGGTTGGGTGATGTCGGTTTATGCTGGCAGGTTTGGTTTGGGCAGGTTTTTGGTTTTATAATAATAACATTATAGCAACACATCCGGAGAAAGCAGTAAGATTGGGTACTTTATAGATTTGATGGGTGACCTCCGCAAACCAACAAGGAGTGCTTTCCAACACGTTTGGTCTCGCTCACGTGCTCCTTTGAGAAACTTCCCAGGCACCGTCCATGGAATTGCTCACAAGTCAAACCGCGAGCAACACTTTGGAGTTCTTATGAGTTGAACTTCGAAAAAAGATGCATCTTGATATAAGTGTTAGGCCCATATGCAATCATGAGGGAGAGGTGAATTAGAGATAAGATAAAAAGTGAAACCTTTTCGATTTTTAAGCTAGTGAATAATTATACTTGAATTAACCTAATTAATAGTGCTAATAAACTATTACTTAGTCAACTTAAACCTTATAACAATTCACACAATTATACAATTACATACACAATCAACCTATAATCAATTTCTAGCAATAACAATTATATAAATTGATATAAGTAAATAGTGTAGGGTTAGAGAAGATACGCGATTTAACGAGCCGGCCAGAGCCTAATCCTCGACCTTTGGCTTTCCAACCTCGGGATTTGGAAAAGTAACCTCTGTATTTCCGGGTTCACCTATCGTGGGGAGTGCAGAGCAAGCAACTCCTGATACACCTCACAGCGATCCAACAGACACTGGCTACGCCTGCAAACCCGACCACTCGAGAACCTCCTCGGTAACCTCGGACAACCTTTGGCGTTGAGGAGTCGCCTGACCTCGAACAACACTTCTAGTACACCTAGAAACAGCTTCGTTTACAAGCCAGTGAGCCCTTTCTCAAAGAAACAAATATTTGTATGAATCCCTAAATGGATAAATAAAGAGTTGAACAAATATACGCTCTAATGAAATCCTTCACAAACTAATTGCACAAGTATGATTAAGAGAGATTGACTTTTTGCTTTGGAACAATTGAGAATTGGTTGTGAAAATTGATTGCAAAAAGATAGGTTTTGAGATGTGATGAAATGCTTTTATAGTGTCAAAACCCACACGAGAAATACGCACTGATCGGCTCTGCGGTGATTTGTTTCAACCCGGTTATAAAATGCAAAAAAATCGGCCTGGAGGGCCGAAAGAGGAAACCTATTTAATTCATGAATCGGGCGGAAAGCAATGAAGCCATATGTCGGCTCTGTGAGGCGTCTGGCCGACGTTTTTCCTGATCCCGTACCTGAAACAATCGGCTTACGTATCGGCTCTCGCGGGGCGATTGGCGACCTAGAACCAATAGTATAACATTTTAGGCGATCCCATTTAGCTTTGATCTTGTCGCAATGTCGATCCTGCAAGATGACACGAAGTCATTTTAAATTTAGTAGAAGTTAAAATGCGGATCAATCAGAGGCTAAGTTTATACAAACGATTGAGAGAAATCGAACTCATGATTTAAAGCTTAACCATTTAAACAATCTCTCAAATCAAACTTAGCAATTGAATAAGTGAGGAATTCCTTGCAAACGCCTTATTGAACACATAAGGACATAAATAATTATCGGCATTGACTTGATTTGAATCTTGTACCAAAAGAAACCAATTTAACTTGGCCTTGTTGTAGAAATCACTTAAATAATTGTTAATGTTTAATTATAATTTTTATTATCAAAATAAGGATTAGTGACTCTTAAGTCGTAGTATAAATCAAATTATATCAAATCTATCAAATTACCTACTTTTGAATTTGAATCTTTGTAGCCACAGCTTGCTCAGCGTCGACCCAGAGGCCTTTAATATCCTATGTTTCTAGGCTTGAAGAATTATAATCAGCAAATTCATATTTGCCTCTCTAGAAAAACATAGACTAACCCTAGGGATTTAATTTTCACTCATCAAGGATACAATACATGTATATTATATGTAAGAATTTAAACATATAGGCAAGTAAACAAATATACTAGAATATAAGCAACTGATATTCAAATATTTGTTCACATGTATAATAGATACATCTTGACTCACTTAACCTAACACCACTAAGACATCTGTCTAAAATCTATGTTATTTGCATGCTCGTCGTACTTTGCACGACTTAGTGGTTTTGGTAAAAAATTAGAGCAGTCAGCTACATTGCTACTACGTACTTTGATATCGCTTTCCCATTAAGCATATCTCTCTGGTGGGTGATACTTTAAATGCGTACTTGAATTTGTGATGTGCTCGAGTTAGTGGCTTAAGCTATCGCCCCGATGTTGTCAAAAGCAACTCAACTAGTCCTGATACTAGGTCTTACACAGCTCGATCACGAATTTCTTAATCCAACATGCTTCTTTAAGCGAAATTTCTGGAGCCATTGCGGTAATACTTCAGTGCATTGGTAAGAATAAACATGATACTCTACTTGGAACTCCTCAAGATCTTGCTCCTTGCGTTGAGACAAAATACATACGGGCCCAGGAGCGATAATTGTCTATGTCGGTTTAGCTGGTATCGGTGTACCCGGTAACTACTAACTCATCATCTCCACCATATACCAAGAAAGCATCTTTAGTTCTTCTTAGATACTTCAAGATGCACTTCAAGCACAATCAAGTGGCTTCACACGGATTAACTTGACATCACAGTGGTTATACTCGAGTGCATATAAGACACGTCAGTGCAGTCGTAACATGTATGATGATCCTATAGTAGAGCGTAAAGAGTACGTCCTTCATTTTGTTCCTTCGGCACTAATGGTGGGAACCTTTGTGCTCTGTGAGAGTTGAACTCCATGTCTCATGAGGTACCACTTCTTGGAATTACTCATATTGAACCTTTGCGGTGCACTTGTGCATAGGTATCATTTGCATAATAACCCGTTCCGTACTAATATTACTGTAATAGTATACTAGTTGCTCGGTGGATTATTTCGAGGAGAAATAAAAAATTCGAAGTTGAATAGTTGATAATACAACGAATCGGTCGGTTAATTGGTACATTTAGGTATTTAAATTTAAGGTTGTAATGAGATGGTAATGATATTGGTTGGGTGGTAATATAATTTGAGGGAGTAGAAATGTTGATGTTTGGAAGTTGGTTAATCGAGATAAGTTAAAGCGAGAAGTATCGATTGAATTAAAAGCTTGATAGGGGTTTCGCCCCTTATAAAACTATTAGGCGACCCATTAACCCGTAAGCTTGACGAGGCCCAGATAAGGATCGGCCTTACGCCTTGTTTCTCGCGAGCCGTCTCCCCTTGAAATTTCTTTCTCCGATTTCTCTTCCATCTACTTAAGCTTTTGGACCTCAAATTTCTTGGAGTTTCTCCTCATAAATCCTCTTCGATTCAAGGTAAAAAAGGTCGGATCTTTTTGAGTATTTAAGTGATTTCGGTTGAGGTTGACTTTTTGTATTTTTATTGCTACAATGATTCTTGGGCTCTAAATTAGTTGTTCTTGAGTTGAAGTTAAGCTTTTGGATGAGTAATTCGTGGTGTTTTAGGGACGTTGACTTTTTGGGGATTTAGTTGACTTCGGCTTTTGTGGGTTATTATTGCTTATAATTATTATCTAGGCTTAGATTATAGTATAGGAGATGATAATAATCGATTTTTGGGGTAGAAAGTGTTGGTATAGTTGAGTTGACTTTTGAGTTGACTTTGGGTTGACTTTTCCTAAAATGTTGTTGAGAGTATAAATATGTTATTGGACCTTTATTGTGATTGTTTTGAGGTGGAAATTATGATTTATAAGTTGTTGGAGGAATATATGTTGAAATTAGTTTTATTAGATTTTGAGTAGTAAACGGGCTTTGGGATTTGAGGTTGTTAGAAATGGATTTAATTAGTTGGAAAAGTTGATATTTTGGGTTGATTGAAATTGGTTGAAAATGTTAGTATTTTGGTTAAGGTGTTGACCGATTATGGGATTTAGTCGGGATAGTTGAAATTCGTCATTTTAATTGTCATTGAAACATAATTAGCAAATACATGTAAGTTATCTAGTTGTAACTAAAATGGGTTGAAAAGTTAGGAATGGAAGTAAGATAAAGATTAAAATTGTTGTGAGTAGTAATTATATTTTGGTGTTTTTGATTAGGCGGCGAGGCGTGGGAAAGGCACTTGGATCGATTAGGCAGGACATTTCTTATTGAGTAACCAAGGTGAGTACTTATCTGGCGGGTGCTTTGTTCACGTGCTTACTTTATTGTGTGAAACATGTCGTTTATTAGTATGATTATATGAGGATAGTATACATGTCATTGTTGTATGATAATGTGTGATTCATTAGTGTGAGCCATGATATGATTGTGTGATTGTATTTCGTGGCATTGACGATTAGCTTGAGGTAAGTAATAGCTTGGACTCCCAACTTATGTTTCTTGTGTTCGGTGGCACAGCCGGCACTTTTGCATTTTACGTGGCATCATTTCGGGATACGTGGCCTTGTCGGCACTTTAGTATTCTGAGGCACACATCGGCGGGTTTGATTGATTTATGATTGTGAGATGTGTTAGCTGTGTGCTTTGATATTGTTTGGGAATGAGTAGTTAGTTGTTGGGAGGTGTTGGTTGAGTTATGCGTGACTTTGAGGTGACTTGAGTATTAGGATACGACCCTATAGTGGGATGATTAGGGGTTAGGTGACTCTCACTTTCCTTGCGAGGATATGTGGCGTTGTTGGTCTTATACTTGGGTATAAGTGCGGTGTGAGATCTATTATCACTTTGTTATGCATTGTTGGTGTTGGCCTTATGCCGGTATAAGTGCAGTGTGAGATCTATTAACACTTTGCTATGTGCATTTTTCGGTGTTGGCACTTATCTTGGGGTGTAAGTACAATGTGAGATCTATTATCACTTTCTTTGTGTGCGTATCGGTGTTGGCCTTATACTTCGGTATAAGAAGCGGTATGATTATCATGATCACTTTCTTTGTGTGCATTGTTGGTGTTGGCCTTATACTACGGTATAAGGCGGTGTTTAATGCTTGATTGGTCCATTCTAGCGAGGTAGGCGGATTGACGTATCTTGGCGTTAGAGTTAGTATAGTTGTGGAGATATGAGAGATAGATGGTTTAATGACTAGATTTATAGTCGTTGTTGAGTCTATATGATTTTATTCTGGGTGATGGTGTGCATTATTGAGACTTTATATTATATCTTGACATATTATTTAAATTTTCTATGGTGTTGTATGATACATTTTATGGCTTCTAGTTTATTGGTTATGGAGATTGTGCTATTATACTAGATGTTGCGCTTGATGAATTTATGTCGAATTAGGTTTCTATTGATTATTGATAATATTATCAGTTTTTCTTGTGGATCCTAGGTTGGTATTAGCTCGTTATACATCCTTAAAGGTTAAAAGTTGAGTTGATAATAGTTGGGAATAACTTTTGAATGAGGGCATTATGTAAAATTATAAACCGGCATTCATGCTAATCTATAGATGATGTTGATGATATTTTATATACTGAGTGAAGAAGTTGGATTCAAGCGTGATAGTATATAAGTTATGATCTAACCACGGCGTTGATACCATTAAGAATTTGAATAAGTTCCGTAGACTAAATGAATAATTTGGTGAGATAATTCATGTTGAACTTATCTTGATTTAAGATATCACGTTGCTTTCAGTTATATTAAGATAATGAAACGATTTGGAGGTTCTTATGATAAACATTTAGATGTCATTAGGAGGTGTATGACTATGGTGGGAGGAGTAGCACTTTCAGGTGAACTAAAGATAATTGGTTGAGTTGTGAAATGTTGAGTTGTGGTATGTTTGGTGTATATTATATCGGGGTAAAACATACTTGAAGATAACAAATAGAGAGATATCTCTTGTGATTAAGGCGTACTGTGAGTAAGTTGTTGATGTGGTGTGGGTTTATCGGTGTTAGTTGGAAAGCCATTAAGGAAAGATTTATATTGTGGTGAGTAGCATATAAAATATAACTCTTGAGGTATATAGTCTTTAAATAGGTAAGGACTTGAATTATCCTTGTTTGTATGATAAGGTGGGTTAACTTCTGTGATATTTGTATTCACTCAGCTTCCTAGCTGACTCCCTATTTTCCCTATGGGCGAAGTTTATGCCTAGGTTGTTGCGGAAGTGAGTATCCACCCGATCGAGGAAGTGAGTATCAAAACGGAAGAGCCTATATAAACCTCCACTTTGTTCGAAAATGGGATCCGAAACATTTGAAATATTCGAACTTGAGAAAATATATAAAAAAAAACCTCACGAGATTTCTCTAAGTTAAATTTTTAAACCACCGACCAAACACCATGTAGTGTTGAGAAAAAATATACTTCGAGGCGGCTTGAGAAATAGGCGCCTAAGGTGGAATGCACCTGAAACACAACAATTCTTCAAGTTTGAAGCAAAATTTGATGAAATGCAGTAATTTTCTCAAACGCTTGATATTCGGGATCAAGCTCATTAGCCCCACGATTATTCAAAATCTTGAATGAACACTGATAGATCCGGTGATAATCATCAAGTTTCCGATGTAGGAATAAATTGAGCGTTCATTCCAAATAATTTGGAAACCGGGCGAGGCTGCGCTCACCCAAGGCCACCATGCGGTTCAGTCGGTATCATCAACAAGGCGCTCCGCGCCGGACCGATCACTATCCTCTATAACAACACTTGTGCTAAGGCCACAATAATATAAACAGAAGCAATATTGCTTGATACTTGCTTGCTATCACTCCCTAATGCTTCAAGTTCGGAGTAATATCCCAAATCAAGTCCCTTTGAGGCAGTGACCTCTCGAAGCTACAATCCTGGCGAGTTTATTGCCGGAAGGTGAAGTCCCACCATCGACATTAAGTCCTTGTTGCAAATGCTTGTAGTAAAGTCCATCAGTCTAAAGTAGACGGAGGTCAAGTCGAACCCGAGATCGGCTCCATGCTTGACCAATGCGGGGGAATGCGCATTTGCTAAGGCTCCTCGGCTCGGACCATATCGAGTCAGGACCCGAGTCTCGGTCCCGTGAACCATGACACGTATCCAACTTATGATAGAGCATCAAATTGGACACATAACAATATTTATGAGCTCCTTCTTTTTGGTAGTACGCTTTGGGTTACTTGGCTTATCAAGAATGAAGTCACCTTTAAACATGATGATCATAGTACTTTAAATGGAGTTCGGAAAGCCTCAAAGTTGGCACATAAATGGCTTCAACATTCAAATAAGATTAGCCTCTTAGCACTTAGTAAGACTTCAGCCTTGTAGGAGGATTCTCAACAGACACTTTCTTTCCTTTAATCATAGATCTACGTTATCTTCCAACAGATGTGATAGATCTTGTAAAAAAAGGGATAATAAGATTTATCTTGGTACTTCTAATGACAAGAGACACAAATGGCTTTTAAAGATCTTGGTCAAGGGGGTCCGAATAATTATTGAAGGATCTCCTCTTTTAAGCTCTAACAATGGCAACTCTAATGATGTGGATGCTTCTACTTCACATTTTCTCGACTTCCGTTGCTTAAAAGCCATTTTCTGACTCTCCCTCCTCACTAAGAACTTAGCATTCGATTTATATCATTACTGATGGTCTATTTTTACAAGTTTGGTATAGGAACTATCACAAGCTTAGGTGCACTGATGATTAGAGAGTCGTGCTTCAAGAAGGAAGAATGAAGAATTGCGAGATTTTTTGGTTACCAACTAGTGTTGGTTTTTTTTTAAATTTGAAAGACATTGTTATTAGTACTTTTAATTTGGTTTCATGTAATCTACTTCATGTAATAGCCGTGAAGGCTATGGACAAGTTTCTTTTACTTAATATCATGAATTATTTATCAAAAAAAAGAAGATCTGAAGGAACCGGATAACATTGTCGTATTGCTAGTTTATGAATTAGAGAATTTGCAAATAGAGTGATAAATTGACTTTTATTTGACAGGGGTAGAATCTAGATTTTAGCAATTTTTGCTATTGCAGGTTGACCTTACTAATATACATGTAAAAGTGTAAAATCGTCACACTAACAACCATTCGAGTTCCTGTTCTTATATATATATATATATATATATATATAGAGAGAGAGAGAACTAGGTATACATATGTCATGCCTAGAATGAGGCTAGAATAATTCTAATCCCTCAAATCATGATCTGTACTATAATCAAGGATTGAGATATATGAATCAATATCCTAAAATCATTCTCATTTGACATCTCATGCTAACATGCAGTCCCAAACTTCCAATATTCAACATCACCATATCAAACAAGTGTTACTACTCCAAATTGGCAAATATGATTTGATGAGAGTCTGGTGATGTTTTTGGAGACTTTTGTTGCAACTCTAGTGCTTCTGATTTTTCACTTGCATCTTCTTGTTCTAAAGATTGATTTTTCAATTTTCTGTTGAGCTTTATTTCTCCATAAAAGTAGGAAGCAAATCCCCAAAGAGAGAGGACAAGGGACACACATTTTTCAACTTCAAATTTTTCTTTGTAAAAGATGACTGCTAATACTTCTGTAATAGGGAGTGCTACTGAGACTAAAATGCCTGATAACAAAGCTGAGGAACAGAAAATTACTCCGTTGACGCCTACCAACTGCATTTGCCACATAATTGCATTAAGTGCAAGAACAATGTAATATTGCACTTCTCCTAAATCGAATTCTCTTGCCTCCCTTGCAATGGCCTAATAAAAAATATAATTATTGTTAGACATTTATGGTTTATTCAAAGTCATGTTGGTGTAGTTTCATGTTATTAGTTCGTTGTTAGTTATGATCTTAATAGTGATAATAAGCTACAAGTAAATTTCAAACAAAGTGGAGCTAATTGGTAAAATGCTTATGCACCGAACTTAAACGAGTTCGGTTTAGATTCTCAAATATGGTAAAATGCGGTTCTTAAATTAATACTCCTATGACGTAAGGAACCAATACTAATTTAATTTAAGGGGATGTCGTTGATTTAGTCTTTATAGTGGATTAAGTTGCGGTTTAGTCGATAGTTATATTGTTCTGCCGGTAATTCGAAAATGATAAAAATGGTCACTGAAATAATGAATGTTATACATTGCGTCCTATTTGGGCGTTAAGAAAGGAATGAATATACAACATTATTAATCATTTTTAGAGACGAATGTGCAATATTTGTTTAGCTTTCAAAATTAATTTGCAAGAATATACTTTTCTGAAAATAAATTACAATTTAATCCCACCAACTGGAACCAAAATCTAGAAATAACTCTCTGGATTTAGACATTTGTCCTGTGTATAGATTCAATTATCCAGGAATTAATTTGTACGAGAGATAAAATCCTTATCGAAATAAGTAAATATATTCAAACATCGATCTTAACCATTGGAGTTAAGTATCCTTCTTATACTACCTATAAAGCCAATTTAGAGTAACCGAACGAGCCTAAATAATTAAATATGAATATCACCAACTAGTCACATGGAAGTAGTTTTTTGTTTTTTTTGTTTTTTTTTTAATATAATTTTCCATTTTATATGTTTTTGTAACGGGACCCACAATCGTTATTCATTGAGTGCGTACTGAGTAGACCCTTGGTAGCGTAATAGCTTGCAAACCCCGGACAGCTGCAGGTAAAAGCCAACAACTTGTGTATACGTGACACGCTCGATCAAGAAAGTGTTGGTAGGAGGAATTGAACTTCATGCTGGCCTTATGATGTGAGTTCGCTGTGCTTGGCTTGGCCACCCTTACGGGCATATTATATCAAGACTACCAACTTTTGTAGCGCCTACTCCGTCTCCACGTGAAATTAAGGATTAAACAATATTAAATAATTATTTAATCCCAAAATCTTGAATTACATGATTATCATATATATGTAAAATATAACATAATCAGATTGACATACAAATCGTTAGTACATAATTAAAATGAATTGATTCATACCGGAGAGGTTGTCCTTACCAAGAGTTGCATCAATGGAGAAAGGTTTCTCCCTTTTTGCCTTTAAACCTTTTTAGTTTATGTGTTACAATAATGATTATTATTCTTGTTACAACTTTTAGATGAAAATAGGTTGCTATTTATAGGTAGAGGAAGGACCAAACTTCAAATCTTCTAATTAACTTAATATTAACTTTCCATCAAAGCTAATAAAATCAAGATTTGTAACATTTGTAATAATTTGCTAATTAATATAAAATTAATCATGCTACTAAGAATTTGAATGGTTTTGAATTAAATTATATTCTTAAATAATATTCTTACATTCTCCCACTTGGTCTATAGGAGGATCTATTATAATTTTCATATTAATAACATAAGGCGCGCTTGATATGCAAATCACTCGTTCATGTAGTTATCATAAGTGCCTTGACTAATCGAGTTGCCAATGGGAGTCATGGCATGCACAAATCATTTTGTAAAATGTTTACTTCCATGTACTACAACATTGATAATTTTCATAGCTAAGCTGTAAGTAAGAGCAACATAATGGTCACGTTGTGTCTTGTAATATAATGAAGACTATTTCTGTTATTATTATTTTAAGCATTATGTATACATATCATAAAAGAGAAATGAGAGATGTTAAAATTTATTAAGAACTCAACAATGGTTGTACTTATTAATTCAACAACAATTTTCTTCAGCTTAACATCTTGCTTCAGTAATAGGTATTTAATTTCCATGTGTTTTGAACCTTTAGTTATCCTATCATGCTTCAGTTTAACATCACAGGTATATTATGTGTCGGGGAGGAAACTTATGAAGTTCTTAGTTTCTCCATTGATATTGCACTTCATAGGGATACATATAACCAAGAGTGCGGTCAGTGTCAGACATCTATGAAGTTACGAATTAAAATACTTGAGGTGACTCGATATTCGATATGTGAACATATAATTCTTTGATTTTTGATATGTCTCTCAAAGACTGTCAATATATGCTTTCTGAGACCAATAATATAAGTCCTTGTGATCTCTCATGGAATATTTTTACCACGATCACATAGGAAGTCTCATCCATAACATTCATTTCAAAGTTCTTTGAGAGATAAACATTAGTTTCACGTAATAAATCAAGGTTGTTACTAGACAATAAAATATCATCAATAAACATAACTAAATATATGAACTTGCTCCCACTGAACTAGAGGTATATTCATGGGTCTACTATGCTTTCATTGAAATCGAAGACAGTAATGATTTCATGAATGTTATTGCATAGAAGCTTGTTTCAGCCTACTTTAATCCCTCCAAGAAAAACTCAGCACTCTTTCATTATGAGAGTTGGTTCCATCGAAGTTTCCTGATGGATGTATCCATTGAGGAATGAATTAAAATGAAGTGCTCTATTTAGAGATAAAATTAGTCTTAAATAACACATATAATAATTTTATATATAAACAACATAATTTTAGGTAGTAATGTGGGTAATGCCCTAAAAATTATATATGATGTTGTTTAATGCAATGTATCCAAATTATAATAGTTTAACATAAATTCATGATAGTAAATATATAGATATGTTTGTGGACAAAATTGATGCATATATTTAAGCAATATGAATTATTTTCATAATGAGATACATAATAAGTCTTTAAGTCAATATGTAATATGATAAACCTCTGTGGTGAATTTTAATCATAAGTATGCATTTTAATCCAAATTGTAAAACAACTAAATTGCATATTATCATAATATATTATTGATAAAGATCTAATATTGCTTTAATTTCTAATTGGTATTAACCAATTTGGGACATGTAAATTGATAGGGCAAAATTTTCAATTCAAGATTCCTCATATATGCCATCAAAACACTAACATAATCATTTTGGTAATATAAATTATAAAGAATAAAGTAATGTATATATATATAAATAATATATACCATGTCATTGAGGGTCACTATATTAAAAATATAGTTAACATAATAATTGAAGAAATTCCTTAACATTATTCAAATGCATGAATACTTTTGTCTATGGACAAAATTAATCGAATCATTTGACGAATGCCAATTATTCACTTAAGATGGTAGTAAAAAGACATGCTAGTACTATCTAAAATAATAATCAATCCTACTAATGAAAATTACATAGTTACATACGGTAAAACAATATATATAATGTCAAACATTTAATAATTATGTATAAATTTAATAATGTAGGGTCAATATATAGTATCTTTAAACATAATTATGGGTAATTGAAAAATACTTAAATTTGATATCTATAAATTTAATAATTTGGTTTGACGACTAACAAATTAATCATAATTGGATATCAATTAATTAGATGATAAATATAATATCAAACATTTCCAATTTACACCGAGTTAAAACTCGTCATGGACTTTATGTAATTCATATATATTTATTTATAGGTAGAGGGAGGACCAAACTTCAAATCTTCTAATTAACTTAATATTAACTTTCCATCAAAGCTAATAAAATCAAGATTTGTAACATTTATAATAATTTGATAATTAATATAAAATTAATCATCCTATTAATGACCATCTTAATGAAAACGAATTTGAATGATTTTGAATTAAATATATTCTTAAATAATATTCTTACAAAAAACACAAACAAATATACCTGAAAATCTTTGTTGATGATCATACCAACACTGCAAAACACAGTAGCACTAAAACACATAACCATATTAAACTCCATAGCCAAACTATAACAAACCTCCTGTTTCGCCTTCCTAAAACATCTCTCAATCAAAGGCGTAAGAAACCCATAAATACAAGCACCCAAAATCATCATAACAAACCCCACAACGTACTCCTTCTTCCCCTCACCCTCTGGCCTATCGCCATTTGAACGAAGCCCTAAAAGCGCCGCTCCAAGAGTGAGCAAGAACACAGTATTTACAGAATAAGGAGTGAATTTTTGCTTCACAAGAAAGAATGCAAAAGATGCAGTGAAAGCTAGTTGGCTAGAGCCAATGAGGGAAGATGTCGAAACGGGTAGTTTAGCTGACCCAGAGGAGTATAAAAAATTAAGTATGCCCATTATTTGGCCAATTAGTAATGAAAACATTATGAGAAATGGTTTCATTAATAATATTTTGGCGTCGGAGCCTTCTGTTTTGCGACCAGTGAAGTAGGTTATTGATAATGGGACAAGAATTATCGGAAATGCAATAGTTTGTGACGAACTTGATAGCCAAATTCTTTTGCCCCCATGGAGGAAGTAGAGGCGTGTGATTAAAGGGCCAGCACAGGAGCCAACTAGGAGTAAGATACAGCTTAGGAATAAGAGGAATTTTTTCATGGGGGTGCTTGCTTGAATTGCCATTGGGCAGGAAAAAAGAGATGATATAATTTATGAAAATCTTATGTTATCGATGCTTATATAGGGATTTCTAATACGGAGTAATAGTAGTCCAACAAGTTTATTCAACGATGAAATGATAGATTATATAGTACATCCATTTCATTTACCTACTAGGTATGAATTACTATAACAAATATTATTTTAACAATTTAATGTCTTCTTAATATATCATTGAATTATAAAGCGTTTTTAGCACGGAAAGAAGGCGAAAAAGCGATATTAAAAAACTTAAAAGAAAATGGTATTTATGACAATAAAAAAACGTCACACAAATGTTACATTTGGCGTTTTTTGCTGAAAAAGCGGAGCGATACCACTTGAATTTTTCGAGGTCAAAATAAAATGGCGAATGAGTAACGTTATTGTGGCATTAAATTCTCCCGGGTAGACTTTGTGACGAGTGTATGACATTGCCATTCGATATTTCGAAAGAAAATAGTATAACATTAGTTTTTTGCTAATATTTCTCGAAGAAAATATTATAACATTAGTATAACATTAGTGTAACGTTTTGCTAATATTATAAATTCATAATATAATATAATATAGAAAATGCCATATTAGTAATAAAAAATGTCATAGTAATATAAATATTGAAAAAAGTATAAATTAATTAATAATATAAATTAATATAGTAAATTAATTATTGATAAGAATGCCATAGAAACATCAGAAGTTTTAAACTACTATGACATTAGTGTGACATTTTTTCTAATATGAATTTTAAAAAATATATAAATTAAGTAATAATATAAATTCCAAGAAGACATTTTGCATATAAATTGAAGCCTGCCCCTATCACAACACGCCCCGTCGACTCTGAAATTACCGCTAGCTCAGAAAATTAAAGTCTTCCTTTGGAAGCTTGTTCTGGATACGCTTCCCTCAAAAAATAATCTTGAGAAAAAAATTGCTATTCCTATTAACAATAAATGGCACTCTTGTAATTCTGTTATTGAAGACATTACACACCTTTTTCTCTACTACAGTCATATTAATATTATTTGATCTCAACTTAATACACCTGGATCAATCTCCAACTTTTCTTCAACACATGACCTTGTTTATTTTTGGATTCTAAAACCTTAGAAAAAATCTTTACAAATTAAAGAAGACATTATTAAAATTACCAGTATTTTGTGGAGCACCTGGCCTCACAAAAATAATATGAGTTTCACTAACTGCGTCTTTGATAGACATGTTATTATAACAAACTCTAACAAGTTCTTCAAAGATTGGCTTTTTGGATTGCATTTTAAGTAGACGAACAGGTCCCCAACCATTTATGCCATCATGAGTCGAAAAAGTTGTCTCAATCTCATTGTTTCATGGTTGCTTTCTCTTCAGCCATATGTCATATAATCGTTGTCGTACTATTGATACAATATTTGTGTGAAGTTTTGTTTTTCATGAGACGAAAAATAGAGGGCATTTGAAAACCGCCATAGAAACGTCATATTTAGCTTTTTATGACATTTGTGTGGTGTTTTTGGACGTCAGAAATGCCATTTTCTCTAATAGTGTTGCTTTTATGTTGGTTAAATTGGTATGATTTAAAAAATATAGTTTAAATTTTTATTGATCTCAATATATAAAATTCATATATATGCATGGAATTAAATAATACCATTAATAATAATAATAATAATAGTTCTACATAATAATAAATAATAATAATTCTACCAAAAAAATATGATTATTTAACAAACACCTATTATAATATTGATAATAACAATAGTTCTACATAAAACTTATTATTATTTAATTAACATCAATTATTAAAGATCGAAACTCCGTATGATGAGAGCGTATTGATAAAAGGTAATAAATTAATAATATTAACGGCCGCGAGTCGTATGCGAGTGAAGTCATTAAAATCCGGAACACCAGAGTCACGGAAACCGATGGGCGACTGGGTTTAAATACAGTGCGTTTCATCCAAAAATGTGATCACAATTAAGTTTCCCAAATCAAAACAGTTTTTTAAAATTTATAATCCATCAGCTGATATCGAACCAACCAACCCATATATATATACACAACGTATCCCAAAATAAATATGCGGCAAGGCTACTTGAATGATAAATGCGTATCTGAGATACAAAATGACAACAACCGACAAAGGCTAAAGTTTTAAAAGGAAAAATACAACAATCAAAAGCAGGTTGACAACACGTCAAATCGGTATTGAGGATCCTACACTTGCCACCGTGCTGCTGCCACTCGAACAAAACTACCAACTCTTGGATCGACTAGCCTTACATCAACCTGGCACAAATAAAATGCACTTAATGCAAAAAGGTGTAAGCCCCTTGAGGCTTAGTGAAACTTAACACGAAATTGTAGACTTACCATGCAGGCAGAGTCAATCGATAATATAATAGTCAAATATGAATAAAATACATATATCGGGACTACCTAAAAAGGTCATACAACATAATTCCTTGAGGAAATCCTCGAGACAATACATGAAGATATAATAGAAGGTTCAGCAAGCACACAATTTCGAGAGAAAGAAATCAATAGACTTCGACAACGACTAAACTCTAGTCTTCAGACCTCGCATCCTGCCGTATCCCTTTGATGTATACCATCTACAATGCGCATATACCGATCCGTCTACTGCCGAGGAATGGACTAATCAATAATCACCTGCACTTATACGCAGTATAAGGCCAAAAACCACACTTATACAAAGTATAAAGGCACAGCACTTATACACAAAGTATAAGGCTTCAGCGCTCATCTGCTAAGTACAAGGCACCTTGCTCTTTATACACTAAGTATAAGGCACACTCTTATACACTAAGTATGAGCACACGCCTGCGCTATACCGTAGTATAGGGCCACATCGACAATGCACACAGCAAAGTGATCAAAGGGCTAAATGCCATTTCTTTATGCCGAGTATAAGGACAAACCGCGCCAGCCTTCTGCGTAGTATAGGGCCACACCGACCAATGCACACGGCAAAAGCGATCAAAGAGTCATACCGCTCTTATACGAAGTATAAGGCGAAACATACGCTATACCGTAGTATAGGGCCAATAGCGTCACATATCACGCAAGGAAGGAGAATCGCTTTAATCACCACTAATCCCGACTATAGAGATTCGCTTACGATACTCAAGTCACCTCAAATCATAGATAACTCTAACCATCACCTCTCACCGATAACTTGACTACTCTACTCCCAAAATAATATCCAAGCATAGAATAAAACATCTCACAATCGCCTAGAGTCAAACACAATCGCCAACAACGAGCCCACGAGAAATCGTAAGTGCGGAAACGAGGTACGAAATAAATATAAGTTGGGAGTTCAAGCTGTACTTACCTTGACAATCTTGACGCCCGCGAAGCGCCAATCACATAACACCACAATTACATGTATATCATTCTCATAATCATAACACAATGACATGTACATCATTCTCACGCTAAATCACGCTGATAACATGTATATCACGTATCGAGGTAAATGCGTAAAGTAACGCACCCGTGAGATAGTACTCACCTGCGCTAGCTTCTGACAAAACCTTCACGAAAAACCAATCAAAGGTAGCGCCCTTTTCCACGATCAGCGCCCTAAACAACACCAGAAAGTATAATCCAAGACCTACTACTATACGGCATTCTAGAAGATACATAACCCCGACTCACAGGGGAACTATCTCTGCTTGATCTAACATGACGGATAAACTATAGAATTATAATCCCGTGGGACACAATGTCGATTCCCGTAAATTCCATCTTATCACTTTCTCATTACAAATCGACTTATAAGTTATTCTAACTAATCATCAAGTCCATAATTAACAATACATACTCCGAAATATCAGTATAACTCGACTTGGAATTTCCACTTTTTCAACATAACGCTAATCACTTTTAAATCACCAATTTAACATCATAACAACTATAATAAGGTCCCATATAAACTCCTACATTTAAGTCTTATAAAAATATCCCACATAAAGTCAGCGAAACCTAAAAGTCAACTCGACATGCGTACTCGAAGCGATACGTAAATCACGAATTCATCACTTTCAAATCACGTCGCGGAACCCGTAACCAACTAAGATTTATCATAAAATTCAATTATGGAAAAGTCAACTAAAAATCAACTATGTAAAAAGCCAAGAAATATCTGAAAGACTTGAAATTTCTTACCTTAACTTTCGAAGAGAATGATGAGAATATTCTACAACCGATCTTGAGTTTGAGCGACAATCGAAGAGAGAAATGGAAAATGAAATTTTTTAAGGGGGAGGGGGTGAATATTTCGGCCATAGCATGAAAAAGATGATGATGAAGTGTTTGATAATGATGATGTGGAAGATAAGCATGACTAGATATTTAAAGCACAGAGTCGTTCTAGTCCATGGCAAAAACTACTAAATTATAAATGTAATTATTTCTAAAAAAATTTTCTGAAGCCAATATTATCATCGAGATTATTTAAAATATCCCGGGTCCCTTGAGGCCGAAAATTTAAATTTTTTTTTTTCGTAGCGGGTTATTCTGTCTGCCGCTAAGCAAAATTTAGGCCTCGAAATTTAACAACCCTCGAGCAATCAAAGCGAGAACAATATAATAACACAAAATCAAATATCACACAAAATAAAAAGCAATACTAACTCCACTCCTCGTCAACCGTGAAATCTGATCATTACTTCTCGCGTCCTGCGTGACACCGTCTACCGTCGTTCTTTGAAATTCTAAGATTCGATCCAGCGGGTGAACTCGTATGGCGAAAATCTCTCCCGTCGCTACGACATCAAAACCAACTCCAATTTGTTTCATCTCTCTCTGGGTCCTTCGATTTCAAATTTCTACTCGATTGCATCATTACTACATTTGCCTTCCACTGGTAGTACTCGATAGTCAAGTCATAATCGCGATGAACTCCGTCCGCCTCCTATACGCCTCAAATTCAAATCTCTACTGCGTCGGAAGATATTTCAAACTCTTGTGATGGAGTAAAATCTGGCATTTAACCCATACGGATAATGTCTCACAACTAGCATAGCGACTATAAGCCACTAGCTCAAAATCATGGGTGAATAGTTAGCTGCCATTGATTTCTCAAGCGTCGGGAAGCATGGGCAATCACGCTTCCCATTACGCATCAGGAACACGCTTTGATCACAATGCGAGCATCCTTTATAAATCACGTAGCCCTCAAACCCGGGCAGTCATGCCCAACACTAGAGGCGAAGTCAACTTCCTCTTCGGTATCCACAGGCGATCCTGTGATAAATCATCGAATAAAACGGAACCGCACTAGTCGGCCTTTGGTCAATGGCGTCTCGATCAAGGAAAAGAACTGATGAATCTCCTATAGAACCGGCTATTTGAAACTCCTAACCTCGATCGCACTTGTGGGACGCTCCCAATTCACAACCTCCACCTTACATTGGATCCAACAAAATACCCTCGCCCGAAATAACATGACCCGAGGTGCACTTTCATGACAGGAACTCACATTTGGAAAACTTGTACAAGCGGTGTTGTCTGAGGTCCCTCGAAACACAATCTGCAAATGCCTCTCATGTTTCCTCCTCCCTCTAGAATATATCGAATATCATTATATTAGATACCACCTGAGCTACGTCTAGATACCATGGCTTGCTTGAGTTCATCAAATCCATAAAAATTTGCCCGGTACATTTGTCAATCCAAATGGCATCATTATAAACTCATAATGTACATAACGAGATCGGAAAGAAAGCGATTTGAATATCTCCCCGCTGATCTCAGCGATGATAACCGGACATAAATCAATCTTCGAGAACACCTTGGCATCATGGTGATCAAACAAATCGTCAATTAAGGAAGTAGGTTTCGGTTCTTGTAGTCCTTTATTCATTTGCACATGGTCAATGCACTGACTTTCGTGAACCGTCATTCTTTTCCTGAAACAACCTTTGGTACACCCACGAACCACCGATGCATTGAATCCCTTGTCCCGACAACTCACAGCAACCGAGTCCATGATTCCACCAATTCGGTGGAGCCATCTGTGCGATTGGAAGAGAAATTGGTGCCGTGCAGGGAACTAACCTCGATAGCAAATTCGACCTCTCTTTACGTTGTGACCCGGTAAGTCACCGGAAAATATCATAAACTCTCTAACAACCCGCATCCTCCGGTTTGTTCTGCTTCTACATTCAAATCAGCACATATCCCAAGAACCCAATGCCCTTTCCGAATCAATCTCCCCAGCCTCGAGTGCGATACAAAACTTCGAAGGCAAAATCTTTACATGCTCCCATGAAATCGGATATACGAAGGGTCTTCCCGAACCCCACAAAAAGTAATCTCTTTCCGTTGGCAATCAATAAAGGCATGATGTTTCCCCAACCAATCCATACCCAGATAAAGGTCAAAATCAGGAGAAAGCTCGAATGGAAGTAAATCGACAAACATGACCGCCCAGCAATCCAAAGCCACCGGTCTACATATGCCAATCCTTACAAGCACGGCCTTCCTCACAGTGTCATAATCTCAAGTGGAGCAGGAAGGCACACCACATACGGATAAGGCGAGAAATAAAACTCGAGAAACAAAAGAATCGTGAGAATCCAAACAACACTTTGGCCTCGATATCATGCGAAATAAATGAAGTACGTCGCTGGCTGCAGGAAGTATCCTGCGCCTCGATGTGTAAAAGCATGAATCAGCCTCGACCCGGCTCCGCTCGGTACTACCCGCGGCACTCCTCACGAGGTCCTCATTTCCGTATCGGCCTCATGGTAGGCTGAATCGACCGCCGCGACTCCGCGATAACCGTATACTCGGCCAATTTGAGGCGGAGTCTTTGGCTCCCCTGCGGGAAGGCGAGTTTCTTCGCCAAATGTCTGACTCTTTTTGGAGTCGATAGCATAAGACCACCCTACTCCCGGCAATCTTTGCACGTACTTGATGTGACATGACGGTAACAGCGGATACTCTACGGACCCCGGGAAGACTACTCTGAGCCACGCCGGATCATGAGGCGCCCGCGTCTGAGAAGAAGTAGTAACATAGCTCGGGCTGATTTGTCGGAGGCAGTGACTACCGGGGCCGACTCTGGTGGTCCGTCCTCTCCCGAACTCTAGAGGCTAGAAGGTCTACCGGAATAGAAAGTCTCGGTGGAGCTCTCCACCGATCCTTTCGCCTGCAGGCACACGCCAACTCCATTTCCATCTTCGGGCTCCGTTCACCGCATGGAAACTAGTAACTCCGCTCGGTGAGATCGTGGCCGTATACTCAACGTCAATCCATCCACGAATCTAGTGATCTCTTCTTACTTTTTCTACCGGATGATAAACATCGGGGAAGTAGTCGGCCTGGTCAGGCGGCTCGTACTCTGCTTTGGGCACCAGGCCACATCGGCGAAATCAACTCTCTCTCAAGGCATGTGGGTCTCAAGCAATAATTCTCCCGGGAAAAGCTCAACAAATGGCTCCCATTAAGCATGAACCTCCATACCATGATGGAGGAATACACTCAGAGTTCTCCCATGATCCACGGGCACCCTCGTGAAGTCTATAAATGTGAAACTTCACTCATCTCGCCCAATCCCCATCGGCTAAAATCGACTTCGTGTCGGATGAACTGTGCTTTGCTCGCGGAGCCGAAAACTTCGGTGGATCCTGCTTCAAAAACCGGTCAAGCAATGCTGCGGTCGACCCCCGTTGCTCGACCACGGCGTGCCTCCTTTCGGCCTCCTACACGGCCTACCGGGCACCTCGGCTACACCTCGCCCACCGCGCTCTAGGTGGCATCCTCAGCCGATCCTGCAACGGCAAAGAAAGAACCCACGGACTTATACAAAAGACACCAGCTCTCCTCGACTCAAAGAAAAACAAGTAGGCGCGACCACACAGATACCCAAATGTCCCGAAACCTAAGCTCACGATACCAAAAATTGTAGCGACCGCTTGAATTAGAAGCCATACGAGTGAGAGTCATTAAAATCCGGAACACCGGTCACCAAACCGATAGACTGACTTCGGTTTAAATACAATTCGTTTCATCCAAAAAATGTGATCACAATTAAGTTTCCCAATCAAAACAGTTTTTAAAATTTATAATCCATCGGTGATGCTCGAAGCGACAAACCCATATATATATACAACATCTCCCAAAATAACAGTTATGCCGGCAAGGCTCACAGCCGAATGATCACGTCTTTGTATCTGAATACAAATGACAACGGCCGACAAAGGCTAAAGGTTTCAAAAGGAAAAATACAGGTAAAGCAGGTTGTTAATCCTCAAAATCGGAGGCTGTGAGGATCCTCTACCACCCGATGCTCACTAGCCACTCGGAACAAAACTCTCCAGAGCAGCCTCTTGGCTCAGCCGTCTGTGACTGGCACAAATGAAATGCATGATCACGAAAAGGGTGTAAGCCGCGAGGCTTAGTGAAACTAACACGGTGAACTTACCATGCAGGCAGTCGATAGATAATATAGTAGTCAAATATGAATAAAATACATATATCGAGGACTACCTAAAAGGTCATACAACATAATTCCGCGGGGAAATCTAGGACATAATACATGAAGATATAATAGAAGGTTCAACAACTGATTTCGAGGAAAGAAATCAAGAGACTCGACAATGACTATAACTCTAGTCATGGAAACCTCCTATCTCTCATATCTGATATACCATCCTCTAATGCGCATATACTCAATCCGTCTACTGCAGGAATGGACTAATCAATAATCACCTCGCTTATACCGCGGTATAAGGCAAACCACACTTATACACACAAAGTATAAAGCGCGCTTATACACAAAGTATAAGGCCACATCGCACTCATACACTAAGTACAAAGGCACACGCTCGCATACACTAAAAGTATAAAGGCACACCGCTCTTATACACTAAGTATAAGGCACGCGCCGCAACTATACGTAGTATGGGGCCCACGTCGACAATGCACGGCCAAGTGATCAAAAGACTGCATGCCGCTCTTATACGAAGTATAAGGACAAAACCGCCTTCAAGTAGTATAGGGCCACACCGACAATGCACCGCGGCAAAAAGCGATCAAAGAGTCATACCGCTCTTATACCGAGTATAAAGAATGCCATATTTATGCAGTAGTATAGGGGCCAATAGCGTCACATATCCTGCCAAGGAAGGAGGAAGTCGCCTAATCCCACACTAATCCCGACTATAGGGGTCACTTACGATACTCAAGTCACCTCAGTCATAGATAACTCTAACCATCGCCTCTCGATAACCCGGCTACTCTACTCCCAAATAATATCCAAGCACCACAGATAAAACATCTCTGTCCTTAAGTCAAACCTGATCGCTACTTGAGGCCACAGAGAAATCATAAGTGCAACTGAGGCCACAGAATACAGAAATATAAGTTGGGAGTTCAAGCTATTACTTACCTCCGACAATCTTGAGCATACAGAAGCACTTAATCACATAACACCACAATTACATGTATATATCATTCTCATAATCATAACCTGATGACATATGCATCATTCTCACATAATCACACCACGATAACATGTATATCCATGCTCCAGTAAGTCATTAAAAGTAACACCCGTGAGATAAGTACTCACCTCACGCTAGCTACATAAAAACCTTCACGAAAAACAATCAAGGTAACTTACGATCAACGCCCTAAACAACACCCGAGAAAGTATAATCAAGACCTACTACTATACGGCATTCTAGAAGATACATAACCAAGCTCTAAGGAACTATCTACAAGCAGTCTAACATGACGGATAAACTATCAATTATAATCTCATCGGACTAACCCAATCGATTCCCAGCTAAATTGCATCTTATCACTTTCTCATTACAAATGGAAGCTTATAAGTTATTCTAACTAATGCGTCAAGTCCACCAATTATTAATCTATATTCCGAAATATCAATTATAACTCAACTTGGAATTTACACTTTTTCAACATAACTCCCTTTAATCAATTTTAAATCACCAATTTAACATCATAACAACTATAATAACGTCCCAATATAAACTCCTACACATTTAAAGTCTTATAAAAATATCCACATAAATAGTCAACGGAAACCTAAAAAGTCAACTCGACCATGCGTCCTGTGGCTTGATCATGAAATCACGAATTCATCGCTCCAAATACGTCCACGGAGACCCATAACCCAACTAAGATTTATCGCAAATTCAATTATGGAAAAGTCGACTAAAGTCAACTATGCTAAAAACCCAAAAATAACTCGAAAGACTTAAATTTGCTTACCTTAACTTTCGAAGAGAATGATGGGAACAATATTCTCTGACCGATCTTGAGTTTTGGCGACAATCGAAGAGAGAAATGGGAAAATGAAAATTTTTAAGGGAGGGGGTGAATATTTCGGCCCATAGAATGAAAAAGATGATGATGAAGTGTTTGATAATGATGATGTGGAAGATAAGCATGACTAGATATTTAAAAACTTCGAGTCCCATTCGGTTTTCGGTTAATTGCTCAGCTTATCGCCGTCTCCGCGAAAGCCCAGGTCAAAGATAAAATATTATGGCAAAACTACTAAATTATAAATGTAATTAAAGGCTAAAAAATTCAAAATAATATTATCCTTCGAGTTATTTAAAATATCCCGGGTCCTACCGCCCGACCGAAAATTTAATTTTTTTTTTTTTGTAACGGGTTATTCTGATATGTAATATATGAGGCATATTCTTGTGAATTGAATCATGAAAGTTATACATGTAAAACTGAACAAAAATAATTATATTATTCAATGCATACATTTGAATCATTAAACATGCATACCTTTGAATCATTAAACATGCATTAGAGATAGATAACCAAAATTAATTATAAAGTTTGATGCATAGTAATTATAAAGTATATATATGACAAATGTATGTGATGTGTCATCCTCAAACCGTACGTATGTACTAGTGATTCTCTTCCAATTGATAATCTTACATATGTGCAAGTATAAAGTATGATGAATACTTAATACTACCTCCATTTTTTAGTTTGACGTTTTCGTATATCAAGGTGAAACTTTAACCGTTAATTACTAATTACTTATAATTTTAATGATTATAAAAGTTATATCATTAGATTCGTCTTTGAAAATAAAATATTATTTTCTTATAATTTTTGAACATATAGTTTAAGAATAATTGATAGTCAAAGTTCCATCTCGATATACGAAAATGTCACATGAAAAAAATGGAGAGAATAGTAGTTAATTCCCATTAGAATCCCTAAGTTTTAGAATTTTAGAGAGAATGGTATTTAGTAATTAATAATGTAAAAAGGGAAGAAACACAACCCTTATTTAGTAAAGGTGACGCAGACAATCGATTTGTCATATATTTCAGACATTTTTTATGTTAATTTCAAAATCATTCGAAAACTATGTAAACTTGCACTCCTAAGGATTTTTTTCTAATTAATATTTTTAATTTTTGAAGGTTTACTTCGATCATAAATAACTTTTTAAATATACTATGAACAACTATAATAAAATATGATGATTAAATATTTTTTTTATAAAATCAATGGTATCAATTTTTATAATTCTGATCGGGTTCCTTTTGTAAGATAATATTTCCTTTTCTAAAATATAATTATCTTTACCCATTAATGTGAGGAGGAGAAGTGCGATCGGGTTCCTTTTGTGGATAATATTTATTTTGTTATATAGTATATTTTTATTTAAAATATTATTTTATTAATAATATTACTTCAATTATTAATATATTATTCTTAATACATATTCAAGAAATAATAATTTTATAAATTTAAATACTATTTGTCAATAATCATATAATAACATTTTTTAGGAAGGTATAATTTATTTATTAAGTATTAAATTAGACAATTAGTTTTGTATGAATGAAGTTTTTTATTGGAATATGATATGTTACCCATTAATGAGGAGGAGGGTAGTGGGTAAATTAAAAAAACATTGAAACTCATCCCTACAACTTTGGAGTTAATTATCTATAGATATGAAACATTTGGTTCTCAAACATACATAATGAATACTTAATAGTAGTTAATTTCCATTCCAACTCATGAGTTATTAATTAAGTGGTGAAATTAATAATTAAAAATAATTATATTTTTTGCCTAAATTTTAGATTTTATAGAGAAAGGTAATTTAATAATTAATAATGTGAAAGGGAAGAAACAGAAGAAACACAATTTTTATTCGAATTTTTATAGATATTAGTGATTAGTGATGGAATGAAGAATTGTTGTTTCCGTTTGACAAAGTTTATACTATGATTGCTTCATTGAAAGATATTAGAACAGAGACGAAAATGACTCTCCACTATGAATTTCAACCAATCAATTCACTAATACATGAGTCTTATTGTTTTCTGCTGTACATTGATTAAAAACATAATTGAACGTTGAAATATTTACAAGAACAAACGTCTCTTAATCTTGAAGATCAAAGTGTTTAAAAAAAAAAAACCGCTATATTTGTGAAATAACAAGTAAATTGCTCCGTGGAGCATTGGATACCTTACAACTCACATATCTAGTGCATCAAGTTTCATGCGTAAGCTTTGTTAAATTCATTAAATACTTAAAATTAATTAATTTAGTATTTAATTTATCAAAATTCTTAATAAAATTTGAGGTTAAAATTCTATACTTATTTTTCTCTTCTTAATAAAATCCCCTAGGAAATAGTAAAGTAAATTCGTATTTTCTTCTATTAATTATCCCTCCATTATTATTATTCTTATTATAGATATTATTATTAATATATTATTTTTTATTTTATTTTATCATTTTTTATTATTATTACAAAATAATAATAATAAAATAAAACAAAAATAATAAAAATAATAACAAAAAATAATAATAAAAAAATGATAATAATAATAATAATAAATATAATAATGATAATAATAAAATAATAATAAGAATAATAATAATAAAACAATAATAATAGTAATAAAAATGAAAATAAAAAGAATAATAATAAAAAAATAATAATAACTAATAATAATAATAAGAATAATATTAATCAGAATAATAATAATAATAATAATAACAAAAATAATAAAAATAGTTATAATAATAAAAATAAAAATAAAAAATAAAAATATTAATATTAATAATAAAATAATAATTATAATGTAAAATAAAATAAAAAATAATAATAATAAAAACAAACATAATAATAACAAAAATACTAAGAATAATAGTAATAATAATAATAGTAACAACAAAAAATAATTAAAATAATAATAATAATAATAATAATAATAATAATAATAACAAAATAATAAAAATAATCTGAGGTTGGTAAGGCGTACCGGGTAAGGCGTCGTCAAAATTGAATCTGTGAATAAAGTAAAAATGAATTCAAGCATTGACATTTTTGGAAAAAGATTCACCGAGTTGAGGTAAAAAGCCGTAGAGTGATAGATACTGAGTTGGGTTTGACAAAGGAAACCTATTCAAACCAAAAGAAAGAGACCAATTTGTTCGAGAAAAGGATGGGCCAGGGGGGTCAAAGACGGAGAGAGCACCGGTTGATCATCAACCTGAGCGAAATGAGAGTACTTAAATGCTTGTAATTATTGTGGAAAGAAAGGTCCTGGCTGCCCCATATTGTTGCAAAAATATATGGATCAAAGGAAGAAATTATCAACCATAGCAGGGCTTCGATTAGGAGTGAGAATGTTGTGATCATGTAGCTTACACGCCGCCCAGAGGCGTGGAATCAAGTTGGTATTTCGACAGTGGATGCTGAACCACGGACGAGTAAGGCGTATTTTACCCAAATTTGCTCACTTAAAGGTGACCATGTTACGTTTGGCGACGGTGGCAAAGGAGAAATCATCGATAAAGGAGAATTGAATGTCAATGGCCTACCGCTTAGGCGATGTTCTGCGGTCGAAAACTTAGCCGCTAATCTCATCGGCGTAAGTCAATTGTGCGATGATGGCATGAGGATCTCTCTTTTTGCAAGGAGAGGTGCTGTTGTTAATGACTCGTGTCTAAAGCCCGGTGATGCGCGGCCGCGAGATCAACTAATAATTGCTATATGTGGAGCTCCGTACAAGCTTTGTTAAGTAGGAAAGATGAGGATGCTGATCTGTGGCACAGACGATTAGGTCATACTCATTATAGAAATATTCAGCAGATTATCTCAAAGGAAGCTGTTCGAGGGATACCCCCGATTGATGTAAAAGACAAAGCATGTGGAGAGTGTCCATGGAAGCGAGACCAAGGATTGTCGCTTGATTCTGACGGGGTGATTACGATGAGTGTACTTGAGTTAGCTGATTTCTCCAGGTATACATGGGTTGAGTTTCTTAGAGAAAAATATGACACGTTTTGAAGTTGTTAAATGGATGATACTACAAGTTCAAAATGAAAAGGAACAACCTATTTACAGTATCAGAAGTGATTATGGGAAGGAGTTCGAAAATTCAAAGTTTGCCTAGTTTTGTGCTAGTTGAGGAATTACTCATGAATTACCATTTCTTACCTAGCAAGCAGTGTTGTTGAAAGGAAGAATAGAACCTCCAGAAATGGCACGTGTCATGCTTCATGCCAGAACATTCCTCTCTCAAGTTTTGGGCCAAGCGATTATCTTTGGATGCCACATTCATAGCATCGGATCGTGACCGCCCCGGTACAAGCAACACAAACTATGAAATATGGAGAGAAAGTCCAAATGTGCTATATCGCTAGCGTCGTGAACCTAGGCAGAAATTGGATATCAAAAGTGATGAAGGCATATTCTTAGGATACTCAAGAAATAGTATAGCTCTTCGGGTATTCAACAAAAGAACTCAGGTGGTTATGGAGTCTATAAATGTGGAAGATGCTTTGGACTTAGAATTAGAAGTAATATGGGCCACTCGTTAGAGGCCACAGTTCGGCGTGCCTCGTGCGCGTTTGAAGTGAGCTTATCCTCTTCTCGGTTGGGCCTTGAGTGGCCCTTGGTTGCTTTAGTCTAGCTTGTTCCCTATTGGGGTGAATTAAGTTTGGTTGATCAGGCTCGATTCTTGATGGATTTTGCTAGAGAATTATTTTCTGGACATCGTTGAATTGAATTAATTTAGTTTCTTAGTAGAAAGTTATTCTAATCAATTATATTAGTCACATTGTAATTAGTTCTAATTAGATTAGATTAAATATTAATTATTTGTTGGAATAGGTAAAGCTAAGTAAATATAATTGAATTCAAATTTTGTTTTGATTAAATTTAATCGAAAGAATTTAAATTGGATTTAATTAGAGTTGAGACCTATGATTATAATATAATTAGTGCTTTAAATTATAACATAATCACAGGAATTAATCATCATAAATTATTGAAATGAGTAATTTTTTAGCTAATTACTATTTAATATTAGATATTAAATGGACACTATAATTAGATTATTAGTGATTTTACACTTAGACAATTAAACGATTTATTTGTTGATATTTTTGACATGCAATGAGTGTGCATACTTTACGCTTCATCCATGCTATGCATGTTTAGTTTAATATTTTATTACCTTTCATACATATATATTATGCTATATATGATGGATACTTTATGTATTATATATAAAAGTCTTATTTGTATTATTAAGATATAAATAAAACGAGATAATTAATAATAGTTATAATTAATCTAGATATTGATCCATCTTAGTGGATAGGCCAATGGGAAAATTATTCCACGAAACTAAAATATAGTTTTGAAATA
Organism: Lithospermum erythrorhizon; assembly: GCA_019722365.1. Lineage (NCBI taxonomy): Eukaryota > Viridiplantae > Streptophyta > Magnoliopsida > Boraginales > Boraginaceae > Lithospermum > Lithospermum erythrorhizon. The sequence goes on from JADFUC010001700.1 coordinate 78,096, forward strand.
TTCCCCACTAACCATTATATCCACGATTTCCAACAACGTATTATAATTTTCCTTATGGGTATATTGTTTTAGCTTGTTCGATTGATACATGACATGATCATAAGAGTCAAATAAAATATAACAAATCCCCACCAATAAATAAGCGATTAATGTCTTCCAAACATAAAATCGGAATATAATCTTTTGTGCATAGACCTCCTAGTATAGGGAGCGTGTTGCATCTACTTGATCGTTCGATGGAATAGTCTAAGTTAACTACTCTAGAACATAACTTACACTATTCATTACGAATTTGTTTTAGTATGTTTAATTACGCTGCGGTGATTTTCAATGCGACATGGGCAGATTGACATAGAGGTGCCCGGCATAGTGCAGGATGAACTCTTGGGAAATCCCAAGATTATATTGAGTGGCAATAGTGTGACAGCACTTACATGACTTAAATCGGAGTAAGATGGAGTCTTTGCCATCGATTTATGTTGTGTGTGAGTTCTTGAAATACTTTGTGTGTTTAGTGGAATTTGTAGAGTATAATTCATTCTATTTTTGGACCTTAGAATATTTTATCACGTATAGATTAAGTTGTGCTTTGATGGACTTTCTCTGTAGTTACTATGGAAGTTTCCCGCTGCGTGACCCACTTACCGGTCGCCACATACAATGATCCCTATACGGAGCGTTTCATCGAGATAGTGCATAGCGACAAAACGACCAACTAAAATAGAAATTAAGCATTATATTGGAAAGGAAAATCTGAGGATTCCTAGGGTTCATGATCACTTCTGAAACATTAATACACGAAGTATTTGAAGATTCGAAGGAAGTAAGATCACGTAATGCAAGTTTGCATGAATGACGGCTTCAAGAGAAGAGGTTTACGGCTACGAACCAAGAGATATATGATCGGCTGAAGTTCGACTTAAATGCGGAGGTGAAGTCAAGCATTGAAATATTGCGAGATTAGCTAACTTTGGAAGGAACCGAGATTTCACGTATACGATATAGTGAAAGGCGTCGAGCTACGCGATTACTCGAGGGAATTTCAATACGAGGGGTGTTGGGATGTCATTCAAAGGTGTATATCGAGGCTGGCTCTGGAATCAGGTCTCTACGATCCGGTGAGAGCGGCTTCACTTTGTCTACGATTTATAGAGCATCATAAATGACATATATGAAAGGGATGTAGAAATTCTATTTCACTCCGGGTGCTTTGAGGGGTTAAAACAAGAGATGGGCAAGCGGTCACGTAGCGATGGATGTTGCGAGCTCCACAGGAAAGCAAGGAAATATGCCATGAGGACTTTTCCCACACGGATTGAGGCCATTGATACTATCACGGATCCGTCTTGAGAAGTGCGGTCATATTATGACTTGACATACTTCAATTACGATACGATAATATTGTTGTTATTAAATCGTTATACTCACACTTTTCTTGAAATGTACGGTCGAGTAGAAGGCATTGCGGATGGTCTGAACCACACAGGCATTATGAGGCGACACAAAGGACCCGGCTTTATCGTTTTAGTTAGACAAACTATTTTATTACACGTGCTATCTAGTTAACGTCCTGTTTTTATCAAGAGAATGACATTTTTCGTTTTATGTTTTTGAACATGAATGTTTTGTTTACATTGAGATTAGTTTAACTCATTCTTTGTTAATCCTTACATAAAGGTACAAAAGCGATAGAATATCTCATTATGTCGATTAGACCAACGAGTTTATCATAGTATGTATGCCGTGAAGTATGGTGTAAGAGTATAATCACCTTAACGAAAGATCATACAGACGGAATTTTTAAAACCATACGTTTCGAATAATATGATCAAAATATGAACAACACTTAAAATTCATAATCCCGTAATCTTTCGTAGACTTAAAATTAAATGTCAAAAGCAACATATTTGTTGAGAACCATAAATCAAGATTTATGAGAATACAAACACTCTCATTGCTAGTATAATAATTTAGTGAAATACAAACATATGTATTTACTAATGTATTTTAGAAATGCATGAACAACATTTGAATAGTTCAAATAATTGAGAGTCGGCTTGAATGAACATTTAATACTCTTTAAAATTTGTTAGATAGAAGTAGGTTTATCTAATAAAACCGTATTACATCGCCTCAGCCCGACTCACATCTTGAAAAATATGTATAAATCAACTAATCAACATCTAGGACATCACTTAAATGTGATATGGAACCGCTTCATAATAATGGAGTTCAAAATCTTATAAAACTTTCACCCAAGTCAAGAAATTGACAAATTATAAGATGAACTTGAACTTGTTGTTGCTACAATGGTAATCCTAATAAAATGTGATGCTTTGAAGGATACAATCGTGAACAACACAGATGATGATTTAGGATCCGGAGATAGTTTAATATACCAAATGTAGATTTGGATATTAGCGTATTTAATCCAAGATAACCAATTTGTGTGAATAAATAACTATCCAAATATAAGCGATTAATTAAATGAAAATGCCCGTATTCTGATACTAAATGATAAATAAAATTTATCAAGTGAGAGTGATTCACATCTTGGAAGAAATTATCAATTAATCACAAATATTTTTAAATCATTCGAATCCACCGATGATAGTTGATGTACACATAAGTTAATGAGGTTCAATCGTTTGAGTTCATTAATGAAAATTAGGTTTTCTAATATAGATGAAGTTTAGTGGTAGCTACCTAGTATGTGCATATTAGTATTTAAAAGACATTCAAATAATAGACAATAACATAACTTGACTCGAGATTAGGTTGTGGCATGAGTCTCTCTATATAAAAGGAAGGATCGGGGAGAATGCTTGAATCTTTTCTAAAGGTTCATAGAGATCAAATAAATTAGACTCAACAAGATGAGTTATGCTTATCGATAAGACATTTAACGAGATCCAAATGGAACACACAGAAAGAAAAAGAATCTTTCCAAAGTAAAAGCAACTTTCTCCCTCCGCATCATAAAAGTTGTCTAAACGGAAGAAAATGAAAGGGATATATTTATCGGTAGCCTAAACTATGAGAGGCGATTATCGATCTCTCGGACCTAATAAAAAGTTGTGAACAACTTGTTAGAGGAACAAATTACAACCACGACAAGCCGACTATAGAATATAAGCGTGCACTACAATATGAGAAATTGAATAAAGAAGCAAAGTCGGATTGCAACACGGATGAGTGATCTAGAAAGTTGCCTAGATTGGTGTCGCTGACAATAAAAGATGGTTATCTCCATAGCTTTCGAGCTAAAGAATCAAGATCTCATTGTTGATCCAAGCATGCACTCTGAAAGTGATACTTCATTCAATAAGTTTAATATAGATGTACACGTAACACTTAGACTTGAAGTCAAGGAACAACGCAGCTCTGCGTCCAGCTAATCAACGCTGGTGTGGTACGCTAAAACTTCTTGGGTGTTTTGCACATTTAAAAGTGGGTTAATCAAACCCTAAACAACTAATGTTAATGCTCATATGTTTTATTGCAAAGTATTAAAAACTTTGTCTCTCCTCCTCACAAAAGTCAGACCCCCCCCCGCCCAAAAAGAATAGATTTCTTTTCATCTTTTGTTCAATGCTTCTTTTGTCGTTCTAGTAAAAATGCGGAAGTGTTTGTCCATTTATGGTGTGGACTATCTTGGAGATACTCGTTTTTGGAACTTGATTAAATTTTCCCGTTAAGTTTAGAACTTACTTGATTACCCGTTAAGAACACCAACACAAAAATCATGTTATTTCAATTGGTCGATAGTAAGAATGTAACAAAAAGAGGATAGTGGTTGAATCTTGGTAGCTTCAAATTTTAACTTTATAAGGATCCCTTCTATTGTTTAAAACTCTCAACTTTTAATATTGATCAATCTATATGACTTCATTTCTTATTGAATTGTTCATCATTTAAATTTACGTATCTTCACACAACTACTAGAATACTTTAATTTTTATTAAATGTTCATTAAAATTCAACATTTTTCCTATAATTTTTTGATTTTCCTAATAAAATACTTGAATAAAAAATAGTGTATATTTCGAACCACCAATTCGATTCGTCTAGATCCATATGGGTATCACGTGCATTATTTTCGAGGCAAAATTATCCTAAATTGAATTCGAAGGCTTAATAGTAAGTTTCATTACCGTATCTCATTTTATTCTCAATCAATTGCACATGTTTTTCATTTGTCTAATTGATCACACATGTGCTAGTTTTGTGTTCAACAGCACGCATGCAATAGGGTGAATATATGTGAGAATCATTTAATCTCGACTAAGCTAGGTGAACCAAAAATAGAGGCACTAAACATGATGACCACAAAGGTCTTGCCCCGTTCACCCGATCCAAGCGGACCCGAGAAAGAAGTTATAATCGGGGAATGATTTCGGTTCGGTTGTCTTTTTTTTGAACTTTTTTGTGTGTGAAACCCGATTTTGTCAAGTTTTTAGATACATCCTACCATATCGATTGAAAATGAATTTGGTTTCAATTGGTGGTGATGTACATTTTTAAGCCCTAGCCCGGCTCGGTTTGGTTGGTTTTGATTTTATAACAACATTATATTAAAAAATTATGATAATATAGTCTATGGTGGAACATTGGAGCCCCTCCTGCCTTTTCGCCAACTAGCAAGTTGTGGTTTTTGGACTTTTGGGCTTCTTGGTTTGGAATGAGCTGTTCTTATTGCTTAAAAATTGTATATATCAAAATATAAATATTTTTATAAAAGATGTTTATAGTTGGTTTGGTTTATGCTAAAGCAGAACGAATTAACTTTTGTATGTTTGACTTTTTACCATTTCGATTAAATATTATTTTTTCCAACCAAATCAAATTAGGCTTCAATTCGGTTTCACATCCATTATTTTATATGAATAGGAACAACATCACTAGCTATGATTCACAATAATGTGACCTTTCTCAACAACAATGGGACCAAACTTCTTGCTAATACTCCTCCAGCGCTCAAAAGCTAGATATGGACGCCATTAAAGCTTGTTTCAATTGAGTTCTTAAAAGTGTAGGATTAGTTTTCAATTGTTTCGATTTTTTATAGAGCGTTTGCTGGCAAAGCTCGAGGAGCGATAATTGAAGAGAGAGGACTCCCATGTTTCAACAATTGTGTTGGACTTGGGACCATTCGCTCAACCTTAATTTTTTTTTTTTAATACATGTCAGCGATTACGTTCGTGATTCCGGCAATCTGAATACGTAAAGCTGAGAAAGAGGCAAGCTAGCATGAAGAGCTTCAAGCTAGTGAGGAAAAACTACATAACCACTTTCCTTGCTAGCAAAGGACTCGAGTACGGGACCTCAGCTAGAGATGTCGACATAAACGCCACCATTGGAGCAAGTTGTCTTGACGCTCAACGCTTCATTCTTGTTTACACATTTGGTTTGTTAATTCAGCACGCCCCCTTTTGTCTTAATTGTTTGAAAAAGTTCATTCTTTATTTCTTTATTAAATCTTGCTTACCTTGTCAAATGGACGAATTGGATGGTGATTGTTTTTTTATTTATGATGGTGATGGAGGAGGATGTGGTGATGCTGGAATGGGGGAAGGATGAAGGATCTTTTATGATATAACTTGAATAAATTTATTCAAATAATCATAAAGGATCAAATTTAATTTTTACAATGTCGAGATCTAAAACATATATTAATATGAATACTAGAATACTTACAGTGCGGTGGAATATAATCGACAACCATTTCATTCAAGCTTCCTTTGAATTAATTCCTCTGGCATGATAGGTAATGTCTACAGTTGATTCGCATCGAGAGGGGTTGAATCCGACACTTGGGTTTGCTAGAACACATGAGACTTTGGATAAGAAAGAATCAAACGAGAACTTTCAAGTTTTTGCACTTGAATATTTTCGCCCTCCTCAAGGGGAAGGGGTCGAGGTATTATTCCATGAAGGCTAGGGTTTGTTTTGTGATTATTGTGTTGTAAAAGCGTAAAAACCTCGAAACATATAGAGATCATTATTTAACCTAAAAGCCCAACTGAATAGTTAATAGGCCGGCTCGTTCAATTTAATTAAACTTAAATTAAATAAATTAAACTCTAACAAGTTATTAATAAGTTGTGCCGAGCTCAACTAACTTCAATGAATTCATTGACTAACTAGTTAATTAATTCGGGTTTGTCAATTTATTTTACATTATCAATGAAAAATTTCCGATTACAATCAACTCTCAATTTAGAAAGTACTTTTTAATTTCATACATGAAATATAACTCAATGTCCTTGTATGTGTGTGACACTTAGACTTCGATAATAGCAGTAGTATAATAATATAATTGATCATTATTATTATTATAAACGATTATCTATGTGATCTAATGTCCCCGGCGTAATCCGTAGGTATTATCATGAGAACTGGCTAGTAATTACAATTCTTATTATTGAATGTTTGTTTTATTGTAATCACATTTAACTAAACTAGTAAATGAATTGTTACAACAATTGTCACAACGGGCACAATAAATGAAGAAACCAATAGTTATGGTTCGACACTCAGCTTGCCCTTGAGCGATTACTTTTGCAATTCCTTTGTCTCGCGATCTCCCAGTCTGAAGCTAACCCTAGAGGTGTGTCGCAAAACACCCACGACTTCGTTACTCGAACTATGAATCATCTTTGAAACCGACGGCGTTGGGTGCTCGCTTCGATCTTGACTCTCCGAGAGGCTTTGAGATTTTCCTTGTAGATGAAGGATGGACAAATTCCCAATAATATATCAGCATCTTTGTTATACTTCTTGTGTTACCTAACATATGCCATTAGTCCACCAAGACAAGCGTTTAGCATACTCAAGCACACAACATATAACATGAGGCAGGTTATATCGTAGGTCTAAGAATGACAAAACTTTAACTTGATTCTAAACAAAATTCATATTACACAGATATACATATCTTCTGTGTTTTGCAGCGGTAAAACCAGCTCCTCAGTTATACAAACTAACAACTCATAAGATTGATTAGACTTACGGCTCTCGTAACATTCGGTTTCTTCTTTGATCTCATGAAATCAAACTTTTAGTTGATCACGAAGAAGATATCAACTCAATGCTCGCTTAAGTCAGCGTGGATCGCTTTGGGTTTGCATGAAACTGCCAGGTCCTTTAGGACATGTAAAAACTTGAAGGCAATGATTACAATCCGTCCTTAACCAAAAGCTACTCACAAGTAGTTTGTACATCCATCTGCTCGGTCTCTCAACCATGGAATCGTGATGACTAAAATTATTGTGGTAAGTCATATGCAAGCGTGCGCAAAATGGATTTTAAACCTTTTGCCACAAGCTTTACCTTGAAACTGTGGACATTACCATCTGGGTCCAGTTTCTTCTCAAATACCCACTTACACTCAGTGGTCGAACCCCACTAGTCAAGTGTAATAAGATAAAGACCTGGATTTTGGTATATATAAATACTATCTCGGATTTTATAGCCGGGTTAGCCATTTCTCGGGATGCTTAATCGGGTAGGTTTACAACACAACCGAAAGTGTGTCAAAATACATCTATCTTATCAAATGCATATTCTTTAACAATATTACCAACAATACAAATTGACTAGTCAAGTTATAATAATGAGTTCATGCTTCTTTAGTTTACTCTCAGTATACTTATTTCGGCCGTTAATGAATTTCTTGGCTAATAATAGTGTTCCGCATGGGAAGCATCCGCAGATATCTTTAGTAAAACACATGATCCGATTAGGAAATCGTACTATGTCATGATAAAGTGATGTACAACACATGATTACGAGAGGGAGCATCTTGTGAAACATATTACCATGTAATAGAATTCCAACCACTCTCCCTGCGTGTGAGGTCACTTGGTGAGGCGGACCTCTAATGAGCGGTTACTATAAATTGATAAGAGAGAATGCATCTCTCATAAAATTTGATCTATCATAGATTTTATTCACCTTAAGCTTCAAGACATATTATAGCTTAACAATGTCATCTAAGCTTACATGTATATCTCGTGACTAATAACAATGTCAAAAGTATCATGTCCATTGATCATTACTTAAAAGGAATATTCTTTGGATCACTCATAGAAACACACATGTTATAACAAGTGGGTAATCAATAAGGAAAAGTTTGATATGAACATGAGCATAGTCAACTAATAAATAAGTTCAACATAATTGAAACCAAATGTTCGATTAATTTATGACTATATGTTCATTTAATGAAACACATTCCTACTTTTGATATCCCCAGATGGTAAATTGAGTAAGTTATGTACTTAACTCATGTATTCCAATTTCTATTTCATTTAAATGACCTCAAGTCATTTATTGGAGTATGATTTATTCATATCATCATTTGTCTCTTTGCATTAGGCATTAGCAATGCATCAGGAATTCTCACATAATATTCCTGATATAATCGAAGGGTTCTAATCATTGGATTGAGTTTCTCCTAAGGAGCCACTTGAATACATTCAAGTCATATATTTACTTCCACTCTTTATATACTTCATAATGAAGATACTATACATACAATAAATTGTAATTCTATAGTAGATGAAAATAAATACCAGTTTCTTCTAGTTATGTACATGATGACATAATACGACATTAGAATTCGTGTTAGATTATGACTACTTTAGTGACATAATACTAACTTGTCCATCACAACTGAGATGTTTCAAAAGTTTTTGTCTAACATAACTCTTGAGTTGTCTCATAGTTGAGTACGAATAAATTTCTTTTAAAAGGTAAGTGCAACAACTTTGATATGTGAATTTATTCCATTGATTAATGTTTAACTATGTGAACACAATTCTTACTTGTATCGCTCCAACTAGTGACATATCTACGGTAGAATGAAAATTATTTTGGTATACAAATTATTGATTTTATCTATTTTATTTTAACTTCAGTAAACACAATATTTTACTTATGTATCAAGTATGCTTTTAAGATAAGAATGATGTCTCATTCCTTGGATAATACTTACTCATGTCGATGATACTTAATTTAGAACTTGATAGTATTTATATGGTCCTCCCCATACTCTTATCAATTCCGATGTATCATTCAATGACTTATATCCTTGATCAACTTGTATGTGAACATACAAACTAAACCAAGATTAACGAACCTCCCACTAAGTCTAGTGAGAGTTGACTCAATTTATCTTTGCAAGATTGAACTAAAGTCTTGTTAAAGTCATTTTCCTGGCGTCACTGGGTTGTTGTTATTCAAAATATCATGTCTTTTAAGAAGAAGAATAAAATGACATTCCTCTAATCAGAATCACCTGATAGATAGAAATATGTAGGTGTCCATATTAAATATGACATCCACTTCTACTCATATAGGTCAAAAGAAAATAGTTTGAAATTTCAATCATTCATGGAGGATTTAAATTGTGTGCTCTTATAATATAGTCATCTATCATTACATAAGAGCTTAATTATCTTTCTTTGTGCCTTGTTTCATGCCTATTATGAGACTTGCACCGTAATCATGATTTAAACCATGTAGTCAAAGCGATTAATGTCAAGACAACGGCGGTTTTAACCACAATGACATTGCGATTTTGATAACAAATCATTTAAGAATATCATGTTTTTGTCAGGCTTCTCTCTCTCTATTTAAAGTGTTATTAAAATATCTTCTTCGGTGAATAATATTTGAAATGATGAAGTTAATCATTGCTTCAAACTATAGATCCTTGTTCTTTCGGCTTTACAAGCGAAGTGCAAACTAAATAGACAATATTGCTTGTCTAGTTATACTGAACCTGAAGTTTATGCTTAAATCGCAATTACAATTCATGAAAAAGTTCATCTTGTTGATGAAACTAAATACCAATGACATGTTTTGAAATGTAGATACACAACATTCAAGATCATTCAATAGTATTCTCATTTAGTTATAAAAGAGATTAAACCAATTATTTAAAACTTGTATGGTGGCTAAGAGACAATATAACATATTAGTCTTCATAGCATCATCACCTTCGATTGAGATCAAAATTTAATTATCTCTCAATCATATCACATGACATTGTTAACTTGAACCTAAGTTCGGTAACGTGTCTATATGGATAAATCAAGTTTCAAATATTTGCGGTATTCAATACTTGTCTATTATTAGTACATAGCCATCTTCAATGGCTTATGAAGGAAAATACGTTTAACATTTATAACACTCTATTACCATAAATTTATGGATTTCTCCTTAACATGTTTTATTCACATAATGAATTTATTTTTTAATTTGTCCAATTAACGATGAATAAAAAAGCAGAGGTACATTTTAATTATTGCCAATCATAAGCATCTAATATATTAAAATAAATTGTAAATATTATATCGTTACTTGCTTCAAATATTACAAAATGTATAAAGGTATTTAGAAGATCTATTGTGGTTGGAATCCAAGTAAAACAACGCAACATTTTGAATCTGACACAATATGGGTTAACTAACGATTATTGTACGCAACTCTTGGGTCTAATACTCTAACTTGATGCTACCCAGCGGTGTATCACCGATCCAGCGTTAGTGGAAATCACGGTTAAGCTACCAATTAAGCCAATCGTTATTTTTGCGGAATGATTATGTCACGAAAGCCCACAATGTTAGTGGAAATCCCTTGACATGATCATTGTCATATATCGACACTAGTACAAGCTGCCCGATCCGCGATTGTGCCCGAGCCGTGATAAGTTGCTAACTTTAAAATAGGCTTGATACTTTGCTTAAATTTAATGGTATTAATATTATTTGATTATTATTTAACATGTATAATAGCACATACTCAAGTAATATTTTATCATAGAAAAATAAAGAAAATAATACACAATTTATGAGATATATGATGTGACCCTCTGATAAAATAGACCTATTATAACACTTTACAGGTGTAATACTAGCATGGGGTCCTATTTGACATTTTTTAAAATCTTGATCATGTCTTCAACTTTTGGAAACTTTCAAGTTTGCCCAGAATAGCGATCTGGTGAGCGTCTGTCTTCAATGCCTCCACAACAATACATTTATTTACTAACCCAACTAAGACAGCACGTAGGCTTGTGGGTAAAATAAAATAAATAAATATGACTCAGCCCCAGTCTTTACAATGAATAAGCGAGTTAAATGAACCGTATTTAAATAAAATACAAAACTAGGTCATATCAATATATCCTCTTTTCATTCCCATTACAATATATATGAAAGAAATTAAATTACATATCATGGATTTAATAAATATACATTAAATGGAAAGGAGATGAATCATGCAATCAATGAATATACCCGCCGAAAGTAATCATATTTATTATATATTCCATAACTAGATAATTATTAATATATTTATCCTTTTAATAAATAAATAACTAAAAGGTTAATTATAAAAGGGAAAATTGAATTAAGTAAAATAATCTTAAATTGGGTAATTACAATTACCGTAATTTAATACATGATATTTATTCATAAAACCCGAAAATTGAATTTACCATAATTAAAAAAAACTTAAAATTAGGGTTTAAAATGGATTGAGCTTTTTCAAAAATTATAGCCGTACAAGATGACGAAAAATGGACTGACCAAAAGGCACCATGTACAGCATACCCACCTCCTATAGAGATTAAGTTAGATTTCCAAACGCCACGGAACCCACGGCCCGAAAGGTGGCGAATGCGTCCAGAAACACATCTTCTTCGGCGTGTTCGTTTATAGTAATTAATTTTCAGTTTTACATTTTAATTCAATGTTTTTGCAAAAATCATTTTGAGGACTCTAAACTCTACTCAAAAATAATTTGATTTTCTGAGAAACATTTCCACAATATTCTCAAAATTATCAATTGGAATTCTAAAAAATATATTAGAGAAATTAATTATGAATTTTTTAGTTATAAAAGTTTATAATTTTAATATAATAAATTCAAAAATTCCAAAGTTTGATGAGGTATTTCTCACAGCCAATATAATGTCTCTGTAAAAATTATTCATAATCAAAAACTTTTTTGAGTTTAAGCCTTTTAAATACAATTAACTTTTAATTAACTAATTAAAAATAATTGTAAACCCTTTAAAATCAAAAAATAATTATACTAATCATCAAAATACCAAAATATATAATTTTGATGTACTTGAATACATGAACACATCCATAAATACATGGCACGAGATTTCATAATTTATATTTATACATAAATATATATAAAATAAAATTTGATATACATTCATAAAACATGATTTATAAAATACTAGATCGACATTAAACAAATTAAACTTGCTATTGATACCACTGAAGGATTTTCTATTATATAACTTGAATAATCTTATTCAAATATTCATAACGGGATCAGATTTAGTTGTTACAATGTCGGATCTCAAGCATATAATACAATATGAATACTAGAGTACTTACAGTGTAGCGGAATATAGTCAACAACCATTTCTTTCACGAAGCCTCCTTTGAATTTCAATTCCTCTAGCACCCTGATGAAACTAGGTAATGTCTACAATTGATCGCGTCGAGAGCGGGTTGAATCCTTGATTGGGTTTGTTAGAACACGTGAGGGTGGATGAAAGAATCAACGCCAAAACAAGTTTTTGCGCCAGATATTTGGCCTCCTTGGGGAAGGGGGCCGAAATTATTCCATGGAGGCTAGGTTTTGTTTTGTGATTACTGTGTTATAAAAACCTAATAAACCTCACTTATATGGAGATTCATTATTTAACCTAAAAGTGTGAATTGTTAATGAGGCAGAAACTCGTTAATTTTAATTAAACCGTTAAATAAATTAAACTTTAACAAATTATTAATATAAGTAAGTAAAAGTTACTAAGGAGCTCAACTAACTATTGAATTAATTCCAACTAACTAGTTAATTAATTCGGGTTTGTCAATTTATATTTTACATTATCAGTAAACTTTTCGAATTAGAATATTAAATTAGATTATAATTAACTATCAATTTAGCAAGAAATCTTTGTTTAATTTCATACATGAAATAAAACTCAACATCGTGTATGTGTGTGACCTTCTAGGCTTAGATAATAACTGACCGTATAATAATATAATTGACTATTATTATTATTATAATGATTATTCATGAGATACAGCAATACGATATAATTAAGTATTATCATGTGAATCTAACTAGTAATTACAATTACTATTATTGGATGTTCTGTTTATGTAATCACATTTAACTAAACTAGTAAATAAATTGTTACAACAATTGTTATAACGAGCATAATAAATCAAACCAATAACTATTGATTTTTAATAAACGAAATGGTAGTTTTACAAAAATTAATTTGATTTTTGGTTGACACTAAAAATAACATTTGTCCGAATTTGAAGAGTTATCACAAAAGCGAGCTTCAATCACACAAAATTGTTATCAACTTAACTTCATCGTCGTCTATTTAGACATTAAAATGTATTTTTTTTTTCTAATGATAGGGATCAAATGTTTACCACTCAGTTACGGAGGACCAAAGTGTAATTGATATGTATCTGGAATGACATCTATAATCATCTCATAAGAAGAATGTTCATTTAATTGTGGAACACCATTTATTACTCATTACCATGACATTTTAGAAATAATAGGAGTCTGATTTTGGTGATTAGAACAATTTGTAAGTACCATGTTGAACCTTTAACTCATGTTTTTTTAATCAGTTGTAAAATACTCATTTTATTCTTATTTTATCATAATTATTAGATTATAAAGTTATTGAGATCAAATGATTGTGATCTCCTTAAATATGATGCTTATAATTTTTTATACACTCTCAATTCTTAGCTCGAGATTTTGCATGATGGTTTTTTTAAAGAAGGAGAAGAAATAAGGTTGGTGTACCATTTTACCTCAGTACCTCACACATGATCGATTATAAGATAACAGGAGAGCCCAAGCTTTATATCACGTTTGTTAAATGCAGCGAAAACTAAAAATGCAGCGAAATGGTAGGCGAATGAGGCGAAACTGAATTATAGCAATCACAAATAAGGAAAATATCTAGTTGTTTTGACAACGGTTCGAGAAAAATCTTTGAATTGAATTGTATTGACAACTTTTACCGCCTCTATTTATTTATTTATTATTATTATTATTTTATTATTCATATTATTAATATTAATATTCTTATTATTTTATTTTATTTTTATTTTTTATTATTTTTATTAATACTATGATTATTATCATTTTTATTATTATGTTTATTTTTTATTTTACCTATATTTTATTATTATTATTTTTGTTATTAATATTTTATTATTCTTATTATTTTTATTATTTTTATTTTTATCATTATTATTATTAATATTATTATTATTATTATAGTAATAATAATTAGTAATAATAATAATAGTGGAAAGTTAAGTATGTGAAGAAAATTATGGGAGGAGAAATATGTAAATTTGGACTTTATCACTTTTGATTTTTTTAAGAGGAGAAAAATAAGTAGAGAATTTTAACTTAAAATTTTGTTAAAGATTTTGATAAATACTTAATAATTCATTAACAAACAAACTTAATAAATTAAATACTGAATTAATTAAAGTTTAAATATTTAATAAATTTAACAAATACCCCAATTGCATAATATATATTGCCAACCGACGAATCTTTTTGGGTGGAGGAGTATATTACAAAGACACGTTCAGCAGAGTATTTCAGTATAATATTTTTTATTTACTTGATTTGATTCGGTAATCTAACACCACTAAGTTACATCCTGATAAACATCAACCAACCTAAATTAAATATTGCCATGTGAATAATTGTGAAGGCTCTAAGATACTCCTTTTTTATAAATAAAATTATCAATTTATGCTTAAATAATAATTGATTCTGTATAATTTTGAATTTTAATAAAACTAAATTATTATCAAATAATACTTACCACCCAATACATGTCAACATTTAGGCAGGGCGGCCTTGGGGATGACCGGGGTGGGCGACTGCCCAGCACCCCCAAATTTTTGGGATCCCAAAAAATAAAAAATTGTTTTATATACAATATGTATATGACTTACGTATAATGGTGATCTAGTTCGGTGGAAAGGTAACGATAATGTAACTATATGAATTTGAAGTTCGAGAAATTCGTTCTCGTTCTTTCTCTATTCATTTCTAATACATGAATATGCTATCTAATTATTTCTAGCTACATGAATCCTCGAACAATACATATTTCATCCATTTTCTACTAGCTGTATGAATCCTCTACATCATTTAATTTTATGATAATTATATTTAGCTATGGAATATCTTTCAGATCTAATGGCTTTATCAAACAACTCCAACTCATTCTTTTTAGAGGTAAAAAGTAAAAACTTATATTTTCATTATTTTCTTTAATAAGATATGTATAATGTATTGTGTCAGCTAGTTTCTGCTCTACTTCATTTAATTTTATGATAATTATATTATCTAAGTTGAAAATTTTATAATATTGTACAAAAAATTTTAAAATATATCTACTTGTATAATTGTTGCTCAAATATCCAAGAATATATTAACTGGAAAAGGTTCAAGCATAGATAATACAAATTTAAAAGGTATTTATAATAATAAAACAAGGAAAATGAGTAAAATTTAACGGGGTCCCATTTTTTGGTTTCGCCATGGACCACTAAAATGTCAGGACCACATTTAGGACATTAAGTTTTTTATTCAAATAATACTCCCTCCATCCGGCCATCCCTAAAAGATCTTCCACTTTAAATTTTCGAACTCAAATAGGTTCTAATATTCTAATATATTGTAAAAAATAATCAATCAAGATAATTTTGATAAATTAAATTTGTATGTGTCAATTAATACCGTGAAATTTGTCAATTTTGAGAATTAAAAAAGAAAAATGGATACTTGATATATTTAACAAAATGAAGTAGTTAAAGTAGAACACTCGTATTAAAAATGATTAGTGCATTTAAAATGGGCAAAGAAGTAAAGTAACCAACACGTATGATAGTAAGCTGAGGTTCAGAGTTGGCAAAGAAGGATGGTACGGCCTTAGACATCATGAATTCGGATTCAATCGGGTTATTTATGGTGCACATTGGACTAAAATGATTAGTGCATTTAATCAAATGATTAGTGCATTAAAATGATTAATGCATTAAATTTAGGGTTTGATAGAACCACAGTCACGCTAGCATTTCTTTAGTGATTGATTTAATTAATTCGTCTTAATCAATTTAATAAATTTTCAACGTCTCTGGTGCCCACAGGCGGGTACATCGTGGTCACGTGTCGAGTTCGACCTAGACAGTGTCCATTTTCAAACACGTCTTGGTTGGTATTTCAAGGGTCTTTGCTTGCGGTACATCTTTGCTCCACTTTATATTGACATCCGATCTCTCATTGACTTATTAGATAAAGCGATTGTATATTTGGACTTTTGCTTTCGATGGAAATTTAGTATACATCCTTTTCCTGGTTAACACTTCTCCCCTCTCCAGGAGGTCAAGAGTTTGTGATTAACTATGTTTCGGACTTCCTGCAGCTGATTTTAAGGATAACTATAGTCTTCGATCATCATCCATGTCATTTGAGTACTTTGAAGGATGATCACCTGTTTGTAAGGACTTCTTGTAGCTTTCGTATGATCATGATCGGTCGACCACGACATAGGAAGACTAACTCGTTTTAGGATTTGTTGTGACTTATATGATCACGATAATTAATTAAGTCTTCTGTCTAAAGATTGACTTAATAAAGACTTAATTATATGAGATTTAATGCCAACTCATGTTGGGATCCCATTTAATTCTCAATTTGTTAGAGAATTAAATTATTTGGGTTTAATATTAGCATGAATTTATTACATGCTAAGACACATTAATTCTTGCTCCATAGAGGATTTAATAGGATTTAATTCATTTGAGGTTTTAGTATTGACATGAATTTGTGCATGCGAGACCCATTTAATTACCGATCCGTCAAGTTTATTGAGTGAAATTTTTCTAAGTCTTACTACTAACATAAGTATATTATATGTGCACTCACAGATTTATTGCATTTATATTGATCGAATTCCGTGAATTTACTTGAATCAATATTTACATTTAACATGAGAGTTTAAGTCGTATTTGGATATTTCAGATAGTAATCTTAGTCACCGTAGATTTTAGAATTAATTATATTAATTTTAGAATTTAATCATTAATCAGATCCTATTTTTTTTGGAATTTCGGACCAATTTTGGTCTATGTTAACCGGAAAATGTTAGGATGCATGAAATTTTTAGTCATCCTTGCCTATGTATATGGGATTTTCGAACCATAGCCAAGAATAGGCGAGTTCGTTTTATTTTGATTTCCATTATAGAGGGCCTACTTGTCCATTAAGACACTAATCATTGGACTTCTTGGGATAAGAGGCCCACTAGGTCTTTATTTAAGCATAAGATGAGAAAGGAATTAACATTGTCATCAGCCCCCCCTCTTGAGGTACTTGCTCAGTGTCAAGGTTTACATGAATATGAATGTCTTTTTTTCTTTCTTTTGTAAGCTTTTGGGTTTGAGTTTTTGTTTAAAGTTTTCAACTTTGTGAAGAACTTCGAAGAATTTTGCATAAAGTAGGTATCTTTATACCTCTTTTTTTTTTCTTTTCAACATGGATATATGTTTCAATGACTCTTAAAAATCAAAACTTTATTATTTTGATAATCATGTAGATTCATAATGATCTTAGGATTAGTCATCATTAAATTAAGCCTTTGCTTTGATAATTTGGCATGCCTTTGCTTGTCCATGTTGAATTTGATGTCTCGAACCTTTTGTTAAAATCGAATCGCATGTTAAATAGTAAAAACTATCTTTTTAATTTTTCAATTTTGGTTCGTCAAAATATGTCAGCCCTTAGTAAACTGCTCATATCTTTTTCGTCTATTATATGTTTCGTAACTTATCTATACCATTGGAAATCTGACGGATAGAGGGTCGTTTTGACATATAGTGGACCTCCTAAAGTGTCCTGAACCTCGAGTTATGGGGCTTTGAAGTTGCTACTGAAATTCCCGTCTTTCCTGTTTTTGCAGCAACTTCGTGGAACTGTATCTCCCTGCTCGGAACTCGGATTGGGGTGAAATTTGTCTTCGCGCGTTCGTTCGGGAGTCTAGTTTTTGCCGATTGTTTTGGTCAGAATTTTCTGGACAGTTTAGGCAGGTCGTTCGACCCTCTAAACACGCGTGTACTGCTTTTTCAGCATGTTATCTTTCTTTATCTTCACGGTTTGCATTCACGTAGATTAAGATTGACCTTTTCATATAGTATGGACCTTTAGGAACTTTCCTCCCCCGATATTTTCAATCGATCTCCGATGAGGGGGCTTCATTGCTTTTTCATTGTTTTACTTCCTTTGTGAACTTAGCTAGTGTCATGGTTATCGAACATATGTTTTTTACCATTCTCATATGCTGTGTTCGCCTTGAGTCAGAGCTTGGATAGGCTAGCTAGTATATTACTAGGCTTACACATATATTGGTCTTAGCGACCTTAGGAGAACGTTCTCTTACTTTCTATTGACCACTTGCTCTTGTAATAACTTTATTTCTGTTTTTCAGTCCTTGTCGTAGCACACTTCTTGGTTCGCGGGAAATCCGTAAGAAAGGAAAAGTTCCCTACTTGTTTTTCAACCTTCTACCTTAGTGTTGGCTTTGACTCTATACCCTTGTTTGCTTTTGAGTTGGAGATGATCGTTATTCTCCCTTCTCGTTACTCTATTATGATGTTGGTGCCCCCTTATGGAAGAGATGATGTATACCCCTTCGGACAACATTTTCTTTGGGGTTCATGCTCATTCATCTTTGAAGTGTAGGATGTATCACATTGCCCACATATGGCTTGATTTACTTGTGTTTTCATGCTTTGCCCCTGAACGTGCCTGATTTTCTTATGTGACACTCACTACCCCTTGGTTTTTTATGTGATGCTTACTACCTCTTTGTTTACGTCCTCTTGATTAGCCTTGCGTGATGGCTTCTAGGGGACAAAGAGGTTTTTTATAAGTTATGATTGGGCCTGGAACGTTCCAAGCTGCCTATGTACCTCTCGGATTGCTCCTTGAGGATCAAATCAAACGTAGTTCATTTTGATGGATAGTTTAGACTCATATCAGAGAGTTTGTTACGTACTTTACGCTTTTACCCATGAGTTGTTATTCACTTTATGCTCTTACCAGGGAGGTGTTAGTCACTTTATGCTCTTACTAGGAATATGTGATCATTGGTACGTTTATGGATAGTATCGTTTTAGGTGATGACCATTTATGGACTCCACCTTCTTTCCTTTTCGTTCTTATGAGTTCAATACTTGGATATATTCTCTTCAGGTATGTTGGGTTATTGATTTCCAACAAAGGCGAAGGCATCATGTGTGAGCGGGATATCATTTCCCCATTCTTCACTTGATACTTGGTCCTCAAGCATGTGGCTAGACGTGTGGTGAGACTTGGGTATCTTGCTTGTTGGTATAGGGGACCTTCATTTTCGATCCTCAATATTCATAACATGAATCGCATGGATAGATAAATGAGGTACATCTATTCTTCAAGTGTTATATCTTGGCATTCGTCATGCCGTTGGGTACATGTTTTGTGCACCCCTGGAGGCTATCAACAGTCTTGGTTTTAACTTTTATCTTACCCTTCAGGTCTGGTGCTTTCCCGTATTTCTTTGCATTTGTCTCAAGCATCATGACTTCCAACTTGACATTAGTCCCCAAATCGAAGGCTTTTAGTGGTGTTCCCTTATATCTGCTCCGGAGTTACAATCTAGAAGCCTTACTAGCATTGTCTTATCTTGAGATTACAGCTCCACCTCAGAAGCTTTAACAGCTTAACTCTGAGGGTTACTTGTTGGTGTAGGCTTGTGCAATGCCAGGCTGAACTAATCAATCTTGCTCAAGGACTTTAACAACTTGATCTTGAGATGGTTAGCCTGATTCGCTAATTCGGTAGGTTGTACATCCCTATGGCTCTTCGAAGCTCGTTGGATGCTGTGGATATGTCTCGACCAGCTTTAGAGGCTCGTGGTCAAGATGTTTTTGTCCGTCTTTAGAAGCGCATTGGACAAGTTGATATATTCTTGACTGGCCTTAGCAGCTTAGTAGTCAGAATAACCATGTCTAGCTTTAGAGGCTTCTTTGGACATGATAAGATATGTTCCTAACTGGCCTTAGCAGCTTAGTAGTCAGAATAACCATGTCCGATTTTAGAGGCGTGTTGGACATAGTGGATATGTTCCTAACTGGCCTTAGCAGCTTAGTAGTCAGGACGGTCTCTATTCATACAAATATTCGTACATTGAATATCTAAAGGCCTTGAGAGTTTGCATGCTCAGATAGAAATATCCTTAAATTTCATGAGATGATGTATTTCTTCTTGAACCTGGGCAACTCTACAGGAAATCTTTTGATGTATCATCTGTGTTGAACATCCACAGAATACTGGGACCCAAGTCCTCTGAGTTTTAGAGGTAATGTTGGAATAGAAAGGTGGAGCTTTTCTTCCTCCCTTAGTCTTATTTGCCTCTCGTAAGGTGTCAGATTTCGTTCTTTCACCTCATCCGTTACTCTAAGCAATATAGACACTTCATTCATCTACTTAGTCTAACAGAGTGTTTAATGTAGCATGAGTTGAAGTGATGCTGCTTTTGCCCTTGTATTCATCATCACTTACGTCCCTAGGTTCAAGTATTTTAGCATCGTATTCTTGAACCTAGTACGAAGTTGCAATCTAGGAGCTTTAGTAGCATAACCCTTTCTTGTGATTGCAGCTTCACCTTAGGAGCCACGACAATGTAGTACTAAGGGCTACATGTTGATGTAAACATGTGCCATGTCAGTGCTGGACTGGTTGAGACATCCGCCTACTATTCATCTTAGTCCTCTCTCGAATCTAGGACACATTGTCAAGTGGAAGTAGATTCGCTTCCTTTACTTTTCTTCGCAGACTTGATGTATCAACGTTTGCAGCTTATTAATATTCTACTTTCATTTTTTCTTTTATATTGTTTTACTGCTGCCATTTTATTATTATATCCTGTAATGAATTTTGTCTCACGTATCTAAGCAGGGCAAGGGTTCATGTTTCCATCACTCCTAGTCTCTTTTGCTTAGACGCTGCAAGAGAACACCTAATTTTTTTGTAGGTTACGACCGAGCTCGAGGATATCACAAGTCGCCTAATGCACTTCAAGGAGCGTCTTGAGAATCAAGTCAAACGTAGTTCAAACGGGATTTGATCTTTTAACCTCATATCGAGGAGGGTAGGTAGTTTATCCTCATGCTCACGTGGTTGGATGATCCGTCCCCTCATCCTGTGAATGGGCTTGAAATACCACATTCGAGAGTGGGGTTGATAGTTTAAGTCAGATCAAGGAGAGCGTAGTGGGACAGTTTGTCCTGTTTCAGGAGATTTCTCTCATCCGGGAACTGAAATGCTTAATACTCATGTTCTAGAGCTGGGTCGATAGTTTAAGCTCGTATCAAGGAGTCAGAGCGGGCGCTTTATCCTCATACTCATGAGGGTACTTGAGTATACTTAGGAGTATTGGAACCTCGGGTCTTGATCGCTCATGCGTCTTACCCTTGTTTTGATAGTAACATGTCGAGCTTAAAGTCTCGATCCATCAATTTTTTTCATGAAGATAGGGTATTATTGACTTACATATTTAGGCATCACTCTTTGAGACGGACAATCATTCCATAATATCTGCTCATGGACGTACTTGTATACTGGGTCATTTTGATGCCTTTTGAGGAACTCATCTAGGATGCCACTCGGTCGGTCGTTGATCGAGTATTTTCATATGGTCTATCTATAGACATAGAGTTGAACATCTAGCTCCTGTGTTTCTTCCAGAGAACAGTCATGTATGAGACGGTATCCTGGGCCTACACTGCCGCCCTGCCTTTTGGGTTCTTCCTTAACGAGGTACGAAAAGCGGACATAAATTCCGCCTTCATTAACCCCAAGTGACGAGGGTTTCCTCGCATGCTGGCTAGCAAGTGGCCCTATCTGGTATGCCTTCCTTGTTCTCAAGCCCCAACCCACTGCTCGACGGTTGCTTGATCTCCATGTCCGGGAGCGCTCTACGAGGCGGGCAATCGCTCTACAACGCCTCTGCTCGCGGAATGTAGCTGTGAGTTTCTACCGTATACTCATTAGTTCATCTCGAGAACTCTAGGCATTATGTGGCATAGATGGAACATTCCATCTCCCATCTCAAAGGCCACAGGCACCTCTTTTTGCTTCAGAGCAACTTCGGTGGCTCTTGCTCTATGCTCTTGATCAACTATCTTTCCTAATATCTGAGCAATAGAGTCATCTTGATGTTGTATCTTTTGCAACATGATTTCTACCATCCTTGTTAGTGTAGCCATCTGTTCTTCCAGGACGAAATACCAGTCATCATTGTTGGTGCTAGGAAGTCTGTAGAACCGGTGAATAAGCCAGACTCTGACTGCAAATCCCTAGTAGGTGTACTGGGTGTAGAGCCATTGTTACTTGAGTTCTCCGACGCTCGTCCGCCGAAGTCCACAGCTACGTGTCTGGCCAAGGTCTCGCCCAGTCATGCTTGATGGCTTTTGTCATGACTTGATCTACTTCTAGAGAGCTCCCTCGCAATACGTCAGCCTGCAGAAACTTCATCAGTGGTCACAGGACATCTCTCACCGGGTCCTTGTGATCTTTTGGAACATTTGTAGGAGTTCTATAAAACCCCTTGGGAACACCTTGAGTCAAGAGTGATAGAAGTGGTGGTCATACCCCGCCTCGGGCGTACACAAACATGCAAAGAATAATTTTTATTATTTATCAAAGGGGATATAAAATAAAACTCACTGGTAGGGAAAAGTCCTCAAGGTACAAGTTTTATAAAATCAAAGCAGGACTTAATTATCCAAACAACGAGTCCCTAAGCATTTGTTGATGATTTAAGCAGACGTTGGCTTACTTGTTTCGAATTTGCTTCGACTTGAAATTCATTAAGGAGCTGGGCTTGATTTGAGCTTGATTTGAGTTGATACATGCTCTATTACGAAATGGATACGTGACCTGGTCTGATGGATCGAGACTCGATATGGTCCGAGCCGGGGAGCCTTTAGCAACAGATTCTCATATCATGTGGCTGACTTGACTGGATCTCGACTCGATCTTGGCTTGACTTGTTCTCCGTCTATTTTAGACTCGACAAATTTATTACAAGCGTCCAAAGGTGGGGACTTACCAGCCGATTTCATGACTTACCTTCTACTTACGACACTTAACGGATACGAATCTAAGTAGATACAGAATGGATATGCCATCGCTCTAGTGCGAATTTAATGATTTGACCTCGACGGGATTTGATTTGAAAGCTTGAAGCGCCGTTGGTTCTAGCTTATACTACACACCTTTAGCAAATTGTTGTTGTAGTGTGATGATTAGTATAAGGCGGAGCTGCCCAACCTTACCGATGATACTCGACGATGACAGGCCTTAGCAGTTGCAGCCTCGCCTCGAACTAAATTTATGCGATCGAACTTTCGCTAAGCTTCATATTTGGAACTTGATGAATCAAACCTGAGATTTATTAGGTAAGTTCATTCAAGATTTTGAATAATCAGGATGCTTAGCTTAATCCTGAATATTCGGAAGGTTTGAGAAATCTGAAATGATTTTCATAGATTTTGCTTCAACCTTGAAGAATTAATGCGCAGGCATTCCACCTTAGGCTTGCCTCAAGTAGGTGTTTTCCAACACCACATGGTGTTTCGCTAGCTGGTTTAAAAGATTTTAACTTGGAGAAATTTTAGAGATTGTTCTCCTGATTTTTAGTGTTTTTGGTGATTTTGAATGTGAATTGGTGAAAATAAAGGGGGTATTTATAGGTTCTAAATGGAATACTTACTTTCGATTGGTTGATTTATTTTCAGCATTACGATCTTAACCGTCAATTCATGGCGCAAAGATCTCGACACAGATTTTTACTTGCCCAAGTAATTATATGGGCCGCCTATTTGTAGTAATAGCAACGTCAGACCTTTTCTGCGCAAACATATTTTCATATCGACCCCAAACTTCCTACAATATTCATTTTGAACCTGCTTCTTTCTGTAGTTCTACTTTGTTTATGTACTCCTGAACTTCAATTTCAGCTTCCTATACGATTTTAATGTCATCAAATTAGGGATTTTGGGGCCCTCAAACCCCTAAATTTAATGAATATTTAATTCGGTGCTATTTTTTCGGAAATTTTGTTCAACGAATTTTACATTAAATTTAGGGTCTGACGAGAATCCTAGTCACGTGGCATTTCTTTAGTAGTTCAATACGCAATAAATTTCTGTTGTCCACGTAATGTACGCTTTTATTACAACTTTACGCGAAATATTTCCCTTTTGATGTTATTTTCTCTTTTTTTTTTTTTTATTATTGATGCATTTGATGATAAATTATTAAATTTTATTTGTTATACGTTATTGTCTTACATCTATATATTCTTTATTGTTTAATAATTACAATCATATTCTAAAGATAAGCTTCAATAAAGATTACCAATTACCCACCGGGGCTTAAATTTCTCCGAGTCCAAGTTCTAGCTGTGCTATCATCCTTTGTACAACGCTATTGCAAAACGTTAGCTTGCCTGAACGAAAAACTGGGACGCGTCTTTATTGCTTGCAAAACGTTGTTTTTTTTTTTTTAGTTTAAATAAATATTGATATTCATAAACTGCAGAATTATTAGTAAATATAATAGAATTAGGGAAACATTTACATCAAACGAAATCAACTCCATCCCTAGCAATAAACTAATTAGAATACAAATCGAAATTGCACTCAAAAAGAAAATACACATGCATAATTGTACTAATCCCATCTAATTACGCTCCCCGTCTCCAAGTCCGAATGCCTTCGATGGTTGGGCATCGACTCCGTAATAATTCTTCAACCACTTTCTGTAAAGTATCGGGACAGCATGTTTGCAAATTATATCAATAAAGTGATGCTTTCAATTTGATGTAAGAATCAAGCACAAATAATTAAATCTTTAAAGAAAGGAGAAAATATTACACAAAAATGAGTAAAGGAAATATTACATAAAAATGTGGAAATAAATTAAAATAAAATATAGGTAGAAGAACAACCACCAAATGGTGGTTGTCTTATCCTAAAATATTATTTTGAGGTTGAAAATGGAAGTTAGGGTTTTTTAGAGGGGAAAATTAGAGAGGAAGGAGCCGTGCGAAACTGCGAATGTACCTTGATGAATTAGGAATAACTAGAACCTGGGTTATTGAGGTCTTGCAAAACGTTATTGTTATACGTGAATATACGATTATCACTTATCCTAAATTTAATTTCCAGAATATATTTTTGTATATATTAATGGATATGGATTCAATGGTATCGATTAATTTTCTGACTCTTCTTACAGAAACTTTCGGTGTCTATATAATAAAAAGTGTGAAAACATTAGCTGCCTTTCAAGATGATGCTTAATTCTATCGGTGAACTAAATCATGCTGACAGCCTCGTTCTCTTTCATCCAATGGGCGAAATTCCTTTAAATTACTTCAATACAAAATTATTAATTTGTCCGATTCAAGTAAAAACCCATACAGCATGAAGTGACTAAAAGATTGACATTTATCAAGACTCTCGCTCATTTACCGCTTAACTTATACACGCCGGAGGTATATAATACTCAAACTCCCAACTCATCTAATAATCTATTTAACGATAAGGCTTGTAGTCTAATGATTATCATTCAAGCCTATACGGTAGGCCCTATTTCGATTCAAAGGAATCTTATAAAACATTCTCCCAAAAAAAAAACATGGTTATTAGTATCTATTAACTTTTTGAGAAAATATAAAGTTTTTAATGTAAACTTATATTTTTCGAAATATTAGGAGTGCGACGTTCGAGTTCCATCTACTCCCAATAGCTCCACCAGTGTTTTGGAGGTGAATCATGGCTTAATTCCGGAGCATAATAAAATGTTCTTGTCATGTTTTATCTCACCATAGAAATAGGAAGCGAATCCCCAAAGTGAAAGGACAAGAGAAACACCCTTTTCGGCTTTAAAATTTTCATTGTAGAATATAACAGCAAATATCTCCGTTACTGGCAGCGTAACTGTAATTATAATTCCAGATAGCAAAGATGAAGCACAAAATACTACTCCAATTGCTCCCAAGAAAAATCCTTGCCAAATTATGGCACTCCATACCATGATAATGTAATATTTTGCTTCACCTAGTCCAAATTCTCTTGCCTCCCTTGGAATAGCCTATAAGCGTCAAGTGAAGTGTTACTAAATGATATGATCACGTTAATTGACTAATGTAATAAGTCAACAAGAAACTAGGAAATTTGTTTTGTTCCGGAGTGAATTTTTCCTTCCGGAAGTAAAATTAGAGCATTAAAAATGCGATATTATTTAAAATTAAGATCAAATATAATTGATCTATGATATATATGGTTAATAAACTAATGAGAGAGAATCCTTATTTAAATTTTTATCGGGATCAAATTTTACGAAAAAACGAGATTTTAGCAACTTATCGAGAAATTGCATTTTAGCCTTTTTTAATTTTAACAAGACGATTGCGAAAAATTGGCCATGATGCATCTCAATCAATAATCAACACATATGATATGAAATACATGGTCATTTGACACTTCAATTAAAAATCCGGAAATCATTCCGAAGGAAAAACTCTGGAACGAACTAGAATCTTAAAAATGTAAATAGAAAACTTGAATTTTGAGGTTGGGACATCTATTAATTCTCTTTTAATTTGATCTTATTTTGTTTATGTTCTAATAGATAGTTATAAAAATGATCATATATGAGATAACTTTTGATAATGATATTTTCTATATCTGGTTTAATGACAGATGGTAAAAAAAAGAGATATCAGATTTTCTGGCACTTTATCATGACATTTATCTTGTTATTATGATATTATCCAAATATATTCGAGGGTTTTGAACATAGTGTAATCATTGATGAAAAAAATTCGAAAGACAAATAGTAAAACAAAAAACAAAAAACAAAAAGGGAATGGGTCCTCTGTTTGAAAGATTGATTACGCTTACGCCCTTCCTTATCAAGTTCGATGAATGATCAATGTCCTATTCTAGCTGTTATTGGTTGAATGGTTCATGATTGATTGTTGCCTGCACCATGACACTATTATGAGGTTGTCTGTAGACTATAGTCCACCTTACTAGTTATTTTGTTATTTCGAATTCACTGATGGTCCATTATTGATCGGTGTCACTTGATCATTGGCTTCTAGTTATCTCTTTGGTTCCAAAACCATTTTCATTACCCAATTCAGATTTTTCTATTTTTCACTAAATGTCATAGATATATCTCATTTGCTAACGTTATTAGTATACTCATAATAAATAGAAATTAAGTGACATTTCACCTTGGTACAAATCACGAATTTTCCTCCTCGCCGGCAATATAACTCCCCAGTGTGAGGGAAATAAATATCAATGCAGATTCGAAGTGTTAATTTTATTTCTACATTAACATATCAATATATGTGGCCCTAAGGATATATAAAAATATTTGTACAAATAATTAGTAAACATATTCAGTAAATATGAATTAAATGCACACACGTCAGTCATTATGATACTGAGTTAATTCGAGTGAATGTTCCCGTATAATGATAAATTTGGCTAATTTGCCTCCAAAAGTTAAAAAGATGATCAATCTCCCCGATAATGACTTTAGCCAGGTGTTATTATCAGCATGATTACACAGCAAAAACTAACAACGAATATCAGAATCCTCCAATTCCAGCCTAAATTATCTATTTCACCATCTTTCTTTTTCGATGCACAATTATTCCCTGCCTACCATACTACTAATTTTCTCTCCAAAATAAATTCGCCTACAATTTCAAGTAGCAGTTTCATTCAGATTCAGAAGCAGACATTTCGACGAAAAGCAAGAGAATTGCAAACAGACGCAAATAATCGGTAAATCGTTATATTGATGCTGAGAGTCAAATACACAATATTTATGAATGCGAAGCATAAATTCATTATTTAATTGCTATAGTTTTTTAAAGAACACAATCATAACAAGTGACCAAAACGCAAATCTTTTAAGCCCACTATCGCGACTAACCTAACTTCAATTTTTTTTATCAATTCACAACTTCGCCCCACTATCCTTACATTTTCTAATTCATTTCTTACCAATTAACTCTGATCCTAATAATATAATAATTAAGTTTCCAACATTTTTAGGAGGAATCCTTTTTTGAGAAATCAATTATTTTTTTTAATAATCATTTCAAATATTTTAAATTCAGATATTCAGATGTAGTATAAACGTATTCTATTACATCTTATGAGTAACCAGACATATATGCAATATTTATTTAAATTTCCATGAAGCATAAACGATCACCAACGCTCTGGCCACCTAGATCATCGCATTAACTTCCGACTAACTTCACCAACTGCAATAGTTGGTCGTTCAACATTTAATAACTTAAACACCATAAGTATATAAGAGGCATAATTACAAGTACAAACCGTGGTGTGGATTGCAAAACTACATACAATAGTTGTTTTATTTAATACCGAAAAAAATATTTGAATAAAGTCTTGACTATTAATGTCATAATCATATTATGAGAAAGTTAATTATATATAAAAAGATTATTAACAAGTATTGTTCATTTCAATTGGTGGTATAAAAAACATTTGATTATTACCTTGTAGTCATTATTGATAAGCATCCCCACCGCGCAAAATCCAGTAGCAAAAAAACACAAAACCATCTGAATTTCCAATACTAAGGTGTATGTAATCTCCTGCTTAGCTTTGATGTATGACAACTCAACTATAGGCAAGATAAACCCATACAAAGCCGCGGCCAAAAGGGTCATAACAAACCCTAAAACATACTCCTTATTCGTCTCCCCCTCCGGCCTATCCGCACTCGAATGCAACGCCAAAACCGCGGCGCCTAGGGTGAGTAAAAACACCGCATTTATAGAATAAGAGGTAAATTTTTGCTTCACGATCAAATAGGCGAAGCCGGCCGTGAAAACGAGTTGACTTGCTACAATCAACGAAGATGTCGAAACGGGAAGTTTTGAGCTCCCGTAAGCGTACAAGTAGTCATCGAGGCCTGTAAGGATTCCTATGAAAATTGAAAAGAAAAAAAGTAGAGGCTTCATGATGACGAGTCTCGAGTTCGAGTCCTCGGACTTGCGTCGGTTGAAGTAGGAAAATATTAAGGGGATTAATATGATGGGAAATCCGGCGGTTTGTAAGATGGCTGAGAGCCAAATTCTTTTGCCTCCGTGGATGTAATAGAGACGCATAATTAAAGGGCCTCCACAATTGCCTATGGCAAGTATGGAGCAGTTTATTAAGAGGAGAATTTTGTTCTTCCTCTTAATAGTGGTGATATTGTTGGATTGAGTTTCCATTTTAATTTCTTGGTTTGTGATGATGGAGCAAGGCTGTGAGCTTCTATGGGTTAATTTGGTGTCATAGAACAAGTTTATAAATAAGAAATAAGTAAGATATTTGACTATTATTCTGTCTATTAATCATTTGATATTGATATTGGTTATCTTGTTATTACATGACATACTTACAAGGTATATGACATACTTACAAGGTAATTGTCGAAATAATCCCAATAATTAGGCGTCATTCACAATTTTATCTCCGTAAGTGGTATCGATGTGCAAATAGTCCTCGTAAGTGTGAATCATGTGCCTAAGTGATCCCTATATTAACGCATCCGTTAAATGTTAACGGAAAAAGAAAATATTGATAATTGTTTTTTGTCAAAATTGCTAATTATTGATAATATTTTGGGGAAAACATAAATTTAACAAAATTGAAATTATTGACTAAACCAAATTAGTTTCTTTCTTGATTAAGTTCATTTTTTGTCAAATTTATATTTTTTTCACAAAATATTCTTTAAATTACATTTTGACTAAAAAATAGACTTCAACTCTTTTTTGCCGTTAACATTTAATGGAAAAGTTAATTCAGGGACCATTTACGTATATAATATACATTTATGGATACCCAATTACAAATGTCCTCTAATTACTGGCCCATTTTGACAAGTGCCTCACACACTTACTGTCTCAGTTTTAAAACATATCTATATCAGCTTTCCAGGTATTTGAAATTCGGATGATAGATTACTCTACATTTTTATATTTAGAAAATAGTTCATGTGGAAATTTATTATTTATGCGCTTAAGAGGACGACTAAATCTCTATGATTTGTTTTTAATTTTTAAATTTATGTATGTTCAAATGTACTTTAATTTGTAAAAATTTTATGTAGTAGGGTATTTACATGAGCACTTTACATCAAATAAAAATGGTTCATATAGTTAACTCTTTGATCAATTTATAAAATGTCTCTAATTCAAAACTTGGCCCAACCATTTTCTTTTTTTTGTTTTTGTTTACTATTATTCTTTTCAAAATAAATATTCATGTTAAATTTTTATACTCATTCTAAATGATCAAATGAATATCTCAGTGCGCATTCAACGAGTAGCGATTGCGAGTCCCTTGTTACAAAAGAATATCCATGGTGAAATCATGGATCCATCCCTACTTATGACTAAGAATATATAATACAAACTAATTAATAAGATCTTGAGTCACTTCTATTACTAATTAATTTTAGAATAGAATATCATAAATTCTTAAAACTTTTACTTAGAACAAAAAAATATAAAAAATACAACTTAATCGACTGAAAAGTTCGTCGCAAAATGAAATGTCTAATTGCTTAAGAAACAAATGAATTAATTAGTCCTTAGAACATGAGATTATACAAGTCAAGTCAAGACTATGTTGTAAAAACAAAGGCTCAATCAACGTAGCTGCTTTTTGCCTGCTTTGTCATGTTGGCCGGGGACACGGAGCCTGACTGCACCTCCCGAATTCCATGTTCCATATCTTTGACACAATTTTATGGAAAAAAGTTTTGGATTTGTTCACCGATGATAAACTGACTAAATCCCGACACGGGTGATTTTGAGACGGTTCTAAAGTATTTCTTAGACGGTTTTGGGCCTATAAATACCTATTCACTTTGGCTACCCTTAATCCTGTAACTGAGCGTATTAGTAATGTAATATAGAAGTATTTGTTTCTGAATATCTTAGGTCTCATATTCTATTTTCCTAATAAATAGAAAATGTAGCTTATATTCTTTCGTGCTTTCTTTCATCTAAGTAAGTCAAGTGATTTATACAACTCAGTTTGGTGATAGTTTGTGTTATTCTACACTTTCGAGAGCATAGCTCGCTTATCTAGAAATCATGTGAGGAAATAATTTTATCTGTCTGGCATAAAGGATCTACACGCCCGAAAGCTGGGCTTAGCTCAAGTTGTTTTCATTACAGCCGGGCCTGGGGACACGTTGAAGCCCACCAGACCTCCGACCCATGTCTCCATTCGACAATTCTCATGAAAAAAGTTTCGACTTGTTCAAATTACGATAAACCGACTAAGTCCCGACACGGTGATTTCAGATCTGTTCTCAAGCATTTCTTAGACCAGCTAGACCTATAAATACCTATTCACTTGGTTTTCAGTCCTCAATCCTAAAATCCGAGTGTATTAGTACCTAACATGTATATTGTCTCAACATCTTAGGTCTTCATATTCTATCTTTCCGAATAGCCAGAAATGTAGTTATATTCGGGTTTCTTTCTTCTTCATCTAAGTGTCAGCATTTATACAACCTGCTAGTATGGGCCTAAAGTTATTCTACACTTCAGAAAGATGGGCCATTTATCTGTAAATCACGAGAAATAATTTTATTCGCTCCTGTGATAGCGATCTATTAACGCCTCGGCAGCTGGGCTTACCAAGTCCCAGAATATGTTCTTCCATTATAGTAAAATTTGTCAGCAGGCCGCTCTCATGATTAGTTCTAACACATTTAAGTGATACCCACATTAAATATTTGTCTCTTTATTTTCAAAGATTTTACTTAATTTTTGTCTTGGGGACCAGAATCGTCTGCTATGTGAAATTGCTCGCCATTATAACAAACCGGCATGTAGAGCTCGATTCGGGATTAAGGGCGCAGATAAAGCGGTGAAATTATGAAATTTAGAGAAGCTCAATTTTAAATAAGCATGGATTCTCCGTGACTTTGATGAGTTGCTGGTTCTCCATAGTGGTGAAATTGCCATAGCTTTTAGTTCGGGCTGCTCACAGCGCATCGGGTTATTATTAGTCGTTCATGAGAGTATCGAGAAGAATTTCTTCAAGAAGCGTACGACAGTCCGGCGTGACCGATGTACGCTACTATCGTATGAGTCGGGTCCGTATTTCCTAAGAGTGCAGGCGTTAGTGCCGCCTCAAGTGGTATCATTATCATACGCGGCGCTGCGATTTAATAAAGATATGGCCTTAGTTGCTAATTCTCATACATTTTACATCGATGCTGGTTCTGTGATTCCTGAAAGTATCCTATCATACGTTGCCCTAGGAGCAGAGCTGTTCTCAACGTATAAGTATGACTATGGCATCCTTTTTAATGGCCAATAGCCTGCCTGGGCCGTGATCTGCCTGACTGGGCTCACCAAAATTGGGGCTCAATGTAGGACTAAGTAGATTCCTGACATCGAATGCTACACGCTACCACACGACTACTTAATTTGTTATCTTTACCGTTGCATGCTACGGGGTTCAATTTCTTAGGAGAAGGTGTGGTGGTCGACTATCTATGGTGGTTCGATGTGATTCTAAAGGTACTTAAAATACGGAACTTTGTAATGCTTTTGAAGGTAGACATTTTCCTGTCTGGCCATAGCGGTATCGAAACGACGGAGCAATCAAATCATGGAGCGCATTTAGCCTGAGGAGCACTTCGATCATTTTCAGCCAAGAACACTCAAACTGGCTTCCATGCATTTACGTGGAACATCATGTGGTATCTCAAGGATGTCTTAAGAGAAATAATCACCGGGTACCTTCCGGCACAGGTACGACAACGAAAAAGGAGTTGGGGATTACGCTCTTCCTGGATCATGGAGGAACCTCCTGGCTTCTACGTGTCATCTGCCGTCAGATTTGTACTATTCAATGGCGTGCGCTGTCATTGCGAGAGAGAGAGAGATTTCACATTTCGCGTGGCCCGAACATAGAACGCGATCGCTTAGTACAACGTCCGGGAAAACTCGACATTTCTCATTCTAAGTAGATGTAGTGTATACTTTATATACACTAGTTCTGCTGATTCTAGTTCTTCACATGGTGTTTACGTGATAACATGACATCGATGTGTGAAAAGATTCTCATAGGGGTGTAATTTCAACGACGTTGACTCTTACCAACCGATCGGGTTCTAGCAATCGCAATCACGACGTGTGGCAATATATGAAAGTGATTCAAGTCAGCATCAGCCTCATCTCTCTCAGCTGTCATCCCGACATCAACTTAATTTCACATCCGGTTAACCCCTCTCTCGCACATCTGCTTAATTATATGCATCGCCCTGGTACTTCAATTATCCTACGCACTTTGACGTTGGATTTTCTCGATATATTAAAAGGAGTGATCTCAAAGCTCAAAGCTTTTGAGACTATTGTGTTACTTAATCAATGTAGTATTCAGGTCTGCTTTTGTTACGTTAGTCTAGATACGGCTCCTGGACTCAGACCTCCCAACCCATGTCCCGATCTTTGGCAATTTCAGGCAAAGAAGCTTAGGACTTGCTCGGGCGACGACAAGTCCCGACTGCTTCAGCTTATTGTAAGTGATTTTCAGTCCTTAATCCTAAAATCAATGTACAAGAATAGAAGAGATTGCAGCTCTCAATACCAGACATTATTCTATTCTTCCCTGGTCATTATGCTAAATCAGATTCGCTTTCATTCATTCGAGTGTCAGCGATAGCTCCCGTCTCTAAGATACCTGTGCTTATTCTATACTTCCGGTAGCCAGCCATAATCCTAATCATACAGACGTAATTCTATTCTTAATATTTTAAATAATTTTATTATCTGCCGTGGGTGCTTATACTGCAGCCTGGCCACTCTCAAGCCTGTATTAATGCTCCATTATAAATAATTTGTTCTATTACGCTCTTTCGATATCCTAACATATCATAGTGATATCACATTAAATCTGGTTTCTTTATTTTCGCACTTTACTTAATTACTTATCTGTACCAGAATAAATTCGCCCGCTATAACAAACCATTTGGATGTATGTGGGGCCATAAAAGTCAAGCCAAGATAAATATGTTGTGATTATTATTTAATCCCTTAGAATATGAGATTTTCTCTTACGAGTTGATGATGATAGATACAGTTACTGAATTTCGAACGTGTGCGTGGACTGTCTATCACTCATATATCTCATGATTGGATGCTTATTACACCATAATTCAATTTATCATTAAAAATACAGACGTCTGACAGAGCAGTACTGAAGTCCACGATGACATCAGACTGCATAATTTTCCAAAGTTCTGAAGTCGCCTTTGATGGGCGTCCACTTAGACTAAAGCCAGTGCTGTTTATCTTCTAGTAAAAGACGCTCACTAACGCTTGGTTATCTTAAATGGAGAAATTATGTTAATACTGTGATAACATAATAATCGAGTGCATTGATGATATTCCTCATAATAGATATAATCGTTTAAATTTTTTATTCATTAATAATTTATTAATGATTAAAAATACAATTTGTACAATAATATAATATATTTTCGTTTTCTTATGATATATTTTTACGTATTATGTCAATTGTCTCACTTCGGCTCTTTTGGGCGTATGACGACGGACTATGTCAAGATTTCAGCTGTCCCGACTTATATCCCGACCTCGGGGAAAAATTGAGTCGAAGAATTCCTGACATTTGCCGCTGAGCCCAAGCCCCGACTCAACCCGACGCGGTTCCGGTACGCTTTTTAGCGCTAAGCCATACTAATCTACGCTTATTCTCGTTGCGCTTGCATCTGTGATCTCTCAGATTCATATATACGAAGTTGTTGTGAAATTCCTACGATCACAGAAACACCACCACCCCACCCGCTTGGCCGGAATCAACCTTTATAGTGCTGGGACAGTGAAAGTTTATTCTTATTCTAATTACGGTAGCTTTATTACATTTCACGAGGCTGCTGGAAGTTAATCAGTATTCAAGAAGATATACGGTAGATTGGCTCCTGAAGTTTCACAAACATCCAAATATATTGGCTGAAAGTACTCTGCCTACGAGTCCCAGAACAATCTTCATGATATTATTAGCGATCTACAAAATACCGGACGTGATCTTCATATTGCGAGTAATTAGTAAAAATCCTCAAGGTTGCTTATTTCGCATTATTTTCTTTCTGCTTCATTCTATCTCGAATTAGCTGTGATATCATCTGGGCCATCATTGCCGTCAGAATCCTGACGGTGATTCAGCTATTTGTCAGCATTTTAATCGGCCAATAACGCGTAGATTCCTAACACATGCACTCATTTTCTTTAAAAAAAAAATCATTAACGCCAATTATATGCCTTATTTTTAACTTTTGGGTGTAATTTGTAATTCAATTTATTCAACGAGCTTTTTTGGTGAACGTTTAGTAAAGCGCATGTAATAATTTTGGTATATTTTTAAAAAAAACTTTCAATGATACCATCTTAGAACGGTAGAAATTGAAGATACATGAGATTAATGAACATTACCTAATCAGGACACACGAACCGTAGTCCATTCTCGATATAATCACACATACAATCATACTCAATTCGATGAAAATCAATATCCCCTATGTTTCAATTTACTTAATCACGTAAGCTTAAAGTTCTTTATTAAGTAAGCATGTGAATATAAACTCCGTATAATACAAATATCTCCTGAAAAATAACTTATCAAAAAAATATTTTAGTTGATCATGAAGATAAAAAGTACTTTATTAAGAGTTAAAAGTGGAAAGATCAAGATAAATTATATCAGTAAATTCCAGATCGCGAATCTTATACGATAAAATAAAAGTTAAAAAGAAACTTTGCATAATGACAAGAAATCAAGAACTCTATTTAAATCCGTACATAAGGTTTTTTATTGTCACATTTTTTCTGTAAATAAGATTAATTTACTAAAATTTGGTAAGGGTTGGACTGTCAACATTTAAGAGTAAAAGCGATTTGAATTTCTGTCTCAACATTGAGAGTCCTCTCTCTCGCTCCCTTTTCACGCTTTTGAGCTTGGAGTGTCTCTTTTTACCAAATTCTACAGTAAAAGGTCAAGTTTTTATTTCAAGCCTACACTTAGTTCGTTCTCCATAACCCCTGAGTATGGAAGCGGATATTATCAAGAGTCTTCAAGCCTGTAAGTTATCGGAGGAGGAAGAGTCAGTTACGGGGGTATCAGAGGATGACATCGCTGTCGGATTACGAGAATGTTTGTCAAGTGTTTATGTCAAGGTCCAGGGGCCAAAAACTTTGAACATTAGCATGAGGGGTTTTGCCATAGGTATGTCAAAATCAAGGAACATAAAAGAGATGAAGGTTGAAAGGGTTGGTATGGATATGTTTCATCTTTTTCTCCCCTCTGACCGGGAGCAGAGTAGAATTACTAGTGGGGAACCCTGATTTTTTGAAAATCATTCGTCCACAACAACTCGAGTTCAAGTTTTGCTCGTTTTGGGTACCTGTAAAGGGGCTCCCCCCGGAGTGTCTCATGAGGGAGTTTTCCCTGAAACTTACTGGAGCATTCAAAGACTGCGAGGTAGTGGAGCTTAGGGAGAGGGACATCGATGGTTAGAGGTTCTTTCATGTCAGGATTTGTGTAGATACTAGTATTCCGCTTCGCCGAATGGTTAATCTCAAGTGCGCTGGGGAACTCATATCAGGGCTTCTCAGCTATGAAATGTTACCAAATCTCTGCTTTAATTGTGCTATGTAGGGCCACCTAATCAAGGAATGTAACAAAAATACTCCAACTAGCGATAAACGCAAGGACTTCAAATATGGCTTGTGGATCAAAAGCTTTGGTGAGAAGTCCAAAATTTTGACCAGAAAGAGGGGTTCAGTGATTCTTAGAGAAAAGGTGCCGGAAGATGCAACGAAGGAAGTGGAGGTACGTGACGAGCGTGTATCAACGGACTGTCGGGATCCATCTCATTCTCGGAGTAAGCTAAAGCATAATCTGAATAAAGATGTGAGAGATGAGCCCCCCAGATTACGGATCCTACAACTATCGTAGTGGTAGAAAATTGCTTTGAATCTCAAGTTAGAGTAGTACGGGAGGCTACATCTAGTTTGGTGGACCCTAATCTCTTGGATGGGCCGAATCAAACTTTAGTGGGTGGCCTTGACTTATTTGAAGTTCATATGGTCCAGGCTTCTCCTTTGGTTGGGTTTTAGGAACACCATGAGACTCACTTGAGGAAGTATTCATGGGCTCTTCTAAAGTTTGTTGGTGCGAGATCGGAGCTCCCGACAGTGTATATGGGGGATTTCAACAAAGTATTATTCCATCATGAGTTCAAGGGGCTTAGGCTAAGGCCACAAGTACAAATGCAAAATTCCCAGGAGGTTATTGACGGATTGAATCTTATGGATATGGGGTTTCAGGGAAATTAGTTTACTTGGACAAAGAATGATGTATATCCTAATACGATCGAAGCCCATCTGGATAGGGTTTTTGTCACTCCTTCTTGGCATGAACTCTTCAAGGATTAAGAGGAGAAGCACTTGTCTACCAACAAGTTCGACCACAGGCCTGTTTTGCTTGTCTGGAAGACTCGGAGAGAGGGTTCTAGGAGACACAGGTTTAGGTTCGACGCTTGTTGGACCCTGTTTGAGGGGTGTAAGGAAGCAGTGGAGGCTAGTTGGAATGAGGCGGTTGGTGCTGATAAACAACAAAAATTTCTTAATGGCATTCGACAGTCTAGGATAGGATTGGTGGAATGGAGGAAAAAGAATGTGGGGGCTTTGGCTAAGCGAATCGATGAACACCAGAGGCATATTGATACCTTGAGAGTTAGAGATATGTTGGAGGAGCACACACAAGAGACTTATTGGAAGCAAAGATCTGGGGCTTTGTAGATGCTTTAAGGGGATATGAATACCTCGTTCTTCCATAAATCGGCTACACAATGAAGTCGGAGTAACAAGATTGTGGGTCGTCAAATCAAATTTGCACCGATTCCATTTATTACGCTTATCATGATATCAATTCATTTACCACGGCTAGCATGATTATCAAAACTTAGTTGGCTCAACTTAAGATCAGATATTACTAAAGGCGGCTTCACGATAATTTATGCAAGCATGAACATCATGATCTTACTTATTAATCGCTATAATAATAAGAATTTGGCCAATTATTATTATTATACAACTTTACCATTATCTCTGTTCTCAGGCCACACACATATAAATGACATCAGCTTATATTTCAATGCATTTAAATTAAAGAGTATTTCATATAATCGGTAAACGATTTCACTACAAGCAGCTTCTACATTTTACGTAATATCGATCAACAAATGTAATCAATTAAATAGTTTATTTAATCGTTCTGCAATTTTAAGATTTATCGATAACTCGGGAAAGACATCGATATTGACTCCATTACTATTTAATTGCTTAATTAAATGGGCTTCAACTTGGCTGAAGAACTCATTCAAGGCCTTTAACGAACTAATGTATTAACGAAGTCACGAATAACCCGCTCCTAAGTGAATTTCGAGCACAATATTAATTAAAATTTATTCGAAATTCGAATTACATTTATAATTTGTAAGTTAGTGATTCTTACAATTGAAGCTAAGCTAGATCCTTAAAATCGCCGATAACTCGATTCGCATGAACGCAAGACAAACTCTCAAAGGTAAAATCTCCAAAGACTTAAAGTTGTTAAGTCAGCTCCATCTTCTTCCACTATTCACCAAAACACAAAATCACATCTCCCTCCTTCTTCCTTGCTTGGCCGAGAGTCCCATGGAGCAAAACCCAAAAAACATTTCTTCCATTTCATCACTTTATTGCATATAAAGATCCTCAAGTTGATTGTTAAGACTTCCCAACATCTTTCCCTACAATTTGAGGTAAGAAAGTTGAAGCTTGATTCATTTTCTTGCCGACTTTCACTACTTTCGCTTGACTTTCGACATAACTCAATTTTAAGGACACGATTCTAAGCTATATGGCTCTATGACGATATAAGCCGATTAATCTTACGACGAGGTTGCTTGAGGATGTTACGGTCGAGTTGACTTTCTAGTTTTGCTGACTTTTTCGTCGATATTTTTATAAAGACTTTAAACTGCAGGAGTTTAATCGTGATTTAAAATCGTGATTTAAAATCGATTAAAGTGGAGTTAGCCAAAAAGCGAATTGTAGTTTCAGCTTATAATCGATATTTCGAAAGATATGTTGTTAATTATGGACTCAAGCGTTAACTGTAACGAATTTATAAGTTGATATATACGTTAAAGTTGATGCGTGAAATTCTAGCAAGTGAATCGACGGGCCAAGGTCCGACTTTGATTATTAATTCGTTGTTTTATCCGTCATTTGTAATTATTTAGAAATAGTTCCATTAAGAAATGCAGAGCGCTCTTCTGTAAATACGCGTGATCGTAGTAGGTTTTGGATTATACTTTTCGGGTGCTTTGTTAGGCGCTGACGCGTAAAGGGCGCTACCGCGGATTGCTCTCAAGGTTTTGTGGTGTTTACAGAAAGACTTATCTCACCTGTTACTTTTACGACTCTTACTTTAAATCAAGGTGTGAACATGTTATCGCGTACGATTATGCGAGAACGACGCATACGCCATCGTGTTACGATTACGAGAACGATATACATGTAATCGTTGTATGATTATGTGTGATCCATCGGCGCCGAGCCTCGATATGATTACGTGATTATATTCCGTGGCGCTTAAGATCGCTGAGGTAAAGATTAGCTCTAACCCCAACTTATATTTCTAATTTCGGCCTTTGCTCAAGATCAAGCCAGATTTATGTGGCCTCACGCGACTTTCGTATGCTCATGGCCCGCTTACGCTGCGTTTCGATTTATTTATCGCGGTGACGCTTTAGCTTACGCTGGCTGATACTGCTTCGGGAGTAAAGAGTTGGTTATCGGTAGATGTTACAGTTATGTATGAAGCTCAGGTGACTGGTATCGTGGATTCAATTCTATGTCGGGGATGATTAGCGGTTGCGCTGACCTCCTCGGCAGATACGAGACGCGATCGGCCTTATAATTTCCTGCATGTCATAGCGAGTATCTATCGTCGCTTCACATGCCAAGATTGTCGGGATGCCGGGACCTTACTCTAAGATATGCCAGCTGGGAGACCCATTATCACTTCGCTATATGCATCACAAGGCTGGGCCTTTATACTTCGCATAAGCATGGCATCTATCTCACTCTCTGCTACGAAGATTGCTGATGGGCCCATACTCACTAAGATAAAGTTGTACAAGCCAATGACGATTCATTCCCGCACTGACCGAAGATACGCGCATTGTATGCCAGATACGCATGGCATACGGCAGATGGGCGACGACTCAGAGTTATACCGCCACAGCCTCTACCATTTCATTCTACCTTTCATAAGGCCTTATCGAGACCTTCTATTACATTCGACGCATGCCTCGGCACCTTCTTTTGAAATCTTATCGTATGACTTTATTAGTAGTCCCCGGCCATATATATACGTAATTTATTCACGTCAGCTATTATAATATTGTCTATCTGCCTGCATTTATGTCTCACCGTGTTGCTTGCTCACTAAGCTTCGCGCCACACCTTCGCTACGGGCGGCATTTTTTTCGCGCCAGTCGATGGGGATTGCTACTGAGCTGTAAGGCTCTCGGAGAGTTTGTTCGAGTGGCCAGTGAGCATCGCGTGCGACTCTACGCCCGATTTTGACGTGTCATTAACCGCTTTTGATCGGTTTTACTTATTTTCTAAACTTACCTTGCCGCGCTATTTTGTAATCGAATACAAGATTTCTACTCGCTTGTCGCCGCCAACATTACTGCCTTTTCGACATGCCAGATATATACGGTGTCGGGTCAAGTTAGATATCACCAATGGATTTGTAAAATTTTTAAACCGTTATTATTTCGAGAATATTAATGAAAAATCAATTTTACTTAAACGCAGTTAGCTTTTAAACTAAGTCGCCCATCTGGCTTTCGCGACTCGCTCCTGATTATAACGATTCTCACTCGCATGCAATGACCTAGTATGGTCGTTATGTCGTTTGACATTTAATCTGTCAAGTATCGGTTTGCTTTTAACCTGGCAATTTCTATATAAGCGTTGTTTTAGGTTTTTCACATAATAATAATAATAATAATAATAATAATAATAATAATAATAATAATAATAATAATAATAATACACACACACACACACTCATCAAAAAACCCTAAAGCCCTCGCTTCAGTCGATTTTCTCCCAAGAAAATTCGAGATTTTTGGGCTTGTTTCAACTCGTTTACTAAATTTCTAACCATTCTTTCGATTCAACCCTCTCCTATGGGATCAATCTGTGGATATCATAATGATTGATATTACAACAAGAGTCAGTGTCAAATTCAAGTTGTGAATTTGGAAGCCGCGGATTTATCAAGCGAATTTACCCACGTATCAAGTACTGCTATTTATATATTATATTATGTGTATTTTAACACGTAGTAGTACTTTAAGATCCCCGATCTATGGATTTGTATTTATACTCATATATCCATGTAATTTTCCATCGGCGATCACGAGCCAAATTAAAGTTGCTTTACATTGTTTATTTTATGCTTGTTTTGTTTTTATCAATTTTATTTCGATTAATTTTGCTCATATACTTAATTTGATAAATATATGATGAGAATAAATTACCATGTCATTGATTATCGATTTACACATGCTATGCTTATGATGATGTATTATCATATTTTGTTAACATGGATTTTGTTTCATAAATTAAAATGACGATTTAATTGTCTTATTTCAAAACAAGCTTTTAGAAACCCGGTTGGGGCATGAAAATTTATAAAATTACAAAGTAATTTTTTCCTGAACTCGAGCAAGACTTAGAAGATCTCCAGTAAATTTCTATATTTTTGGATTTTTTCTAAATGTCTCAAAAATAATTTTGAGATTTCTGACCGGTGATAATTAATAATTAAATATGAAAATTTATTTTAATGAATGACCACATCGATTTATTCAAGAAAATTATGAAGTTTTACGGTTCGAATTTTATAAATTTCAAAAATTTTAAAGCCTCCAAAACGATTTACAAATGAATTAAATTAAATATAAAACCGGCTTAAATATGATTATTATCATAAATCGCCGATCGACTAACGGGCCGAATTTACGAGGCGCTGCCCGGTGTCGATCGGGCCGATTTGGTACCAAAATGACGGGCCGGACGACACCTACACGGGTTCGTCGACTATCGGCCATCGTAGTCGGTCGTCCGAGCCCATCAGCGACGCTGCGGCCCTAATTTTGAAAAAAAACCCTAATTCCGAATTTATTCCTTATTTCGGTTTCCTACGTGGATTCGCTTATATTTCGCTTTTATTGATTATTTGTCATTTTAATCACTCTGGGCTTGATCGTAATTAACTGCTACGACAATTAATTAATTTCTTTTATATTATATCTTTTTAAATTAATTTAAAAGCGAGTATATAACAATTATGGTAACAATTTCAATACTTATATTTTAGAATATATTCTGTGATAAATATTTTCTACAATATGTATATGGTTAATAATTATTGCAATAATTATTAATTAACATGCCAGATGATAATCGAGTTTATATTAATTAATTTTTTAATATGTGTAATATACGGATTAATTAATTTGATAATTACAACATGCATTTTCCAATTCCATTTAAAATATTTATTAAGTTCATTTATATAAATTTAAGAAAGTGCCTATATTTTGTAAATGCGATTGAAATTCGAAAAGCATGTATACGACCCATTTATTTATTTTCCTGCCTCGCGAACCGTAATGCCAGAAATAACCTTCTCAGCCATATTTTTTCAGATTTATTTATTTATTGTTTTACCCATGCTCGGCAGTTCGCCTAAGCATGCTAATATATAAATATCAGAATGCCGGTGATATCAAGATCATTTCACTACGCGCTGCATCGCAGGACTCGATCGATCTAAGACAAGATACAAGCATTAGGGACTTATTTTAGTATTTGATAAATACTTGTATTATGCTATAGGGCCATATCGTATATCTTCGAATGCTGCATTACTTGCTTTATTTTTTTCATGTCGCATTTATCAAGCTGACATGCAAGCAAGATGCATTTAGTAAACGAAAACAAAGAATAATAATCTCACCAATTAAAATTTAAGAAAGACGTTCAATTTAAAGTCATAATCAATTGCATCAATCGGGCACACCGCGACGGGCATGCTACAATGTTGCATTTGATAGACAAATGGATCATGTCAAGCGATTTCCACTAACGCCAAGGGTTTCTCGCATTTATCAATCCAAGTAATACTTCGTTTAATCGTACGCTAATCGGCTCCTGGCATACAACGCTGGCAGCATCTTCGTAGCAGATGCCACTCCACACAAGCAGCTATGTGGGCTTACATAATTGGTCGATAACCTACTATTATACTCTGATTCAAATGCATGCAATGGTCATTGCCGGATGCAAGATAATAGGTCTCGATACTAATATATATTTCTCGTGAGATTCAAGTATTAGTATTTATTTTACAATCTTATTTGTAGCGTTTAGTACGATAGTTTAATGAGTCTCGTTGTCTTCATTCGCTTATTCTCAGAGAATTGGCACGGCCAAATGACTACTACTCATCCTAACTCGCTCAAACCATTAACTCGCCAAGGTACGACGGTGCAAATTCTCAGACGTGGTCTCGAGTCATGTTGTCTTCAAGTCAGCATGATTGAATACGCTCTTATAAAGCGAATTCCTATAAGATCTTCCGACAATCACGTTGCACTCGAAGAAATACGATTTGATAAAGGCGACTCTCTAAACGCAGTTATCTTATGCTTACCGACGGGAGCCAAGTTTCAAAGTTCGCATGCATTTAAAGTATCACGGTATGACATTTATCGAAGCTCTGAAAGGAATCGCCGAGCGCATTAAAATATGAGAAATATGAACCTTTCGCGGCCCTCATATCGACTACAAAGCCGAAATACTATAGCTCGATTACAAGACTGAAAGCGACGGATTCAAGCGGGGCAGATCCTCAAGGGCCGCAGATAAGCCCCAAGTTGTAGCTTTATCACTCACGTAGACCGCTTTTAGTCGATATGTT
This sequence comes from Lithospermum erythrorhizon, assembly GCA_019722365.1. Classification (NCBI taxonomy): domain Eukaryota; kingdom Viridiplantae; phylum Streptophyta; class Magnoliopsida; order Boraginales; family Boraginaceae; genus Lithospermum; species Lithospermum erythrorhizon. The sequence continues at coordinate 122,450 of JADFUC010001700.1, forward strand.
CAGTACATCAAAGGCTATACAGTACAAGTGCCCATCAAGCTCTCGCCGGTATTCATAAACAACAACTATCGGGCCGATGCTAATGAATTTTTGATATGAACAAGCAGGCCTTTCACTTCTACCGCTGCCGCTGCAATGCAGAACGCCGTAGCATGCAGGCGGCAGTGGTGTCTCGCAGACGACATCTCGCCACTATCAAAACTCGCGGTCGGAAAGTGGCCCGTGAGAAATTCACCCAGAGAAAATGGTTTAATAAACACCAAGCCTAAAGCCAGATAGACAAGTATCAAGCCACAACTTCTAATTCTACTAAAGGGCGCTTAGACGCCGTCAAGTGTTCCTATATTTGTCATGATACGAGGAACCTGCTTCAAGTAAGACTCGAAAGAGGGGAAATAGATTCATGCCATGTGAAATCTGCCAAGTGTCAGAAATTTCGCAAGTAGGATCCATTAGTTTAAATTTGCCCACATGCCTCTTTGCTTTGAACTTATCACCTAAGCATTACGCACTGCGATTGGGCAGAATATTATTTATATTTCAAGCTAATAATGCATTTGCTTTTTCATTTTCAATGTATCCCATTTAATTCTAGATCACTGTGAACGGGTAAGAGTTTTGCATCGCTTCCCTTCAAAATGGTCTATACGCTTGTACATTTATTGGGTGAATACATAACATAAACTTAAATCAATAAGCCCAACGACTTAAACCAAAAAATTCCTTGCATGGCTTCAAGGTTTCGACATGAATCATACGAATAGCCATGTAGCCTTCGGGCTTTGGGCAAAATGACCAAAATGCCTTTCACCGGCTTAAATGAAATGTCGTTGATTTATCGGGATCATACATCGACGTACGCGAATTAACGAACACATCCGGCAGTTATGAGGTTATAACTACTTCATTACATTTACCGACGACATAGTAGATAATACAGGTATCCGATTTAAACACAAACACGTAGTCCTTTCGAGAAATTCAAGGAATTCCAAAATGAAGTAAAAACCACTGAATAAGACAATAAAGATTCTCCTGGCCTCGATGTATAATATTTCGAGCGAGTTCAATACTCATCTTGCAGAGCGCGGTATCAAGCCATAACTCACTCAAATAGAACGCAACAACATAACGGGCGCAAAGCAGTGAGAAATCGAACCCTTCGACACGGTTCGATCTATGACGAGCCTATCCGATCTACAAGCACTGGGATACGCACTTCTAAATGAGGCACTTACCTTAAAATGCATGTCCAACCAAGTCACAGATAAAACTCCCCACGAACTACGGTTCGGGAAGATTCCCAAGTTTGAAGCCAAGATTCGGTCGCTAAGCCTACGTTAAGAGATTAACAAAAGATAAATCATACTAAATCGATAAATGCTATTTCATAGATATCCAAGTGACCGCTTGGTTACTACTTCTACCGAGCCAGAGAATAAAATCTTCATCGCTAACGTGAGTATTCCTTGAAAAGTGAATATTTGTCCGTATGACCAGACGGTGTTCATCTCACGGCCTCAAGTCGAAGTCAACGCCGACGATCTTGGCGTGCAGGCATCCGACACCACAGCACCTAGACCTTCTTTCATGTAAGCATCTAGCTTGCCGATCCACAGAAATCGTTGAGTTAACCAACCCTGTGAGATCCAATGTGGATCGCCACGAACTGTAGCGCCAGATGTTTTCATCATCAAAGTTTATTTGCAGCCCACTTCTTACAAAGCACAATTTAATAGCAAGGATGTCAATAAATGACAAATAGCCATGCAATCCGAGATGGATTCTCATGTAAATTAAACAAGGTTTTGGCCCCGCCATCACGTATCAGACCTGGCCTATCCTCAACAAAAAACGTGGGCGAATCAAATGGTGCCGTACGCTGGGGACCGCTAATCAAGTTCCTCAAAATCAAAACAAAATACATCTCATGATGCAAACCACCGAAGAACAAGCCCACGCGGGATAAACCGTCCATCTCAACAGGAATCAAAGCTCCCCCAATAACGATCCAAATGCACAATAATACCCAGCTGAAATATATTCTCGATAAAGTACAACATGAAGTTCGCTTGGCTACAGAAATGGTAGTTCGCAGGCAGTTGACCTCATTTAGAAAAACGGACAGACTCGGCTACCGAAGAATCTAGATAAAGCTCGATAAACGGATGTGACCAAGCACATGAATAAGCACATGTAATCCAGAATCAGACCGCACCGAATACGATCCTCCATATACCTAACTTATAAACTGGGTCAGATACCAAACTCTACGCTTTCTCCGTAATGCGGCGATACAAGTGACAACTTCTTATAGCCATCAGCTGTACACCAAACAATACCTAACAAATGCCCATACAACTTTATTTCAAAACCTTCTACTACCGAAAAGAATTCAATGAATTTAAATGCATACTGGCTGACCTCCCCTTACCGTAAAGAGCAAACAGGTTATAATTCCCACGCCAAGCAATGCCATTTACTTCCAAATTAAATGCAAGACCTATACCAATCCAGGTTCATTTTACTCGCCACACAATATACTGAATCAAGATCCAAATAAGCATTCAAGCGGATTTTTGGCACAACTGACTATTACAACGAATGATATGGATATCTATGCGAAGACATTTCCAAATAGTCTAACCGACCGTGATCGATCATATGGAGTTACCAATGACTCAATCGACTCAGACGCTAAGACAACTGACGCTTATCAAGCAGCACACATATCCATTACAAACAAACGTAAGATAAAGAGAAACATAACGGATTTACAACAAGTGGCCAATGTAAGACGCCTCAAAGATTTCCACAAGCGATACAAAAGCCATTTTGAACATACCAAGCATCGATAACAAGATCGCTTATATGGCATTTTACCGCCCAAACTATGTCAAGTCAGTTAAGCGCGCAGATTGATACCCTCGACGAAGCATTTGAATGACTAAAATGGTCAAAAAACATATCGATTTGGAGAAAGCACCTTATTCCCCCCTTCTCAAGAAAACTCAAATACTGGACAAAACCTTTGTGAAAGACCTTATTCACCCCACGCAGTAAGTTCTCGGGTTCACAAGGCCAACCCTACCACACTCAAAGATACGGCAGCCAAATCCCACTAAGAAGTCTCTCAATTCTAAGATTTATTCTCATATGTCAATAAAAAGATTATTGCCAAACCACTTCGCATGCAGGACATTTAAAGCGAATAGAGACATGTCGTGTTTATCATAATATCATGTAGAATACGGCCGCACATCATTTAACGCCGTGATGTTAAAGATCGGGGAGACGGGAGTAAGCTTAATCAAGCAGAGGACACTGAGGGAATTTGCAGGATTACAAGGGGCAAAACCGCAGTTCGCCTCCAACAAGTCCACCCGTAGAGAATAGAAATTATCCATTTGCGGGCGCCAAGGCGATTCCACCGTAGAAAAACAAAATAGATCACCCATCCCCTGGGACGGGCTGGTCGATTGACACAACTGGGGAGGCCCGGGCAGAGGCGCGACTGAGGAATTTTAGAAAAATTATGCTAAAAGAGAAGCCAGATTTCATCATCCGCCTCCAAAGATGCTGGGTTGCAAATGGCTTTCTTTCGATGTCGAACCCATGCCCTCGAAGTCAGCTTCATTTATCCGTGGTAATCGCACGCTTATTTCCAATTACAATCGTAGCGGGATGCTGCAGATACCGGAGTTCAAAGCATTTTGCACCTATCCACCTATGACAAATCGCTTTGCAATGTTACAACTAACGCCACACCTTAATGTGATTTACTTGTGCATTCGCTTTATCCAAAGGGACGGCAACTTTGGACTATACTGCTGGCTTAGGCAAAAAAAAATCTATAATTACATCCCCGATTCATCATACAAACGGATTGCCGGGCTACTCATATCGCCGCCAGAGCGATTGTTTCCTATTTCCGCACTCAAGATTAAGTTCCCAACCGCAGGGCATGTGAAAGCGTTCCACACTGGGAGTGAACCGTAAAAAGCAAGAAAACGCTGCCGAGAAAATCATCCTCGGCGGAAACGACCACACAAGAAAGCAGAATGTAGTTAAAGTGAGCCGCCCAAGGACCTATAGTCTAAAGAGAATCCGCTCCTCACGAAGATCACATGTTCCATCTGCTAGTGCTATAACCGTGAGAAAACGCTCACCATAGGAAAAATGTCGAGGAGAATCACAGTAGCCGATTTAGATTCGCCGATTAATCTAATACAAAGACATATTTGCTCGGGGGAGTATGATATGCCGTATGTACACATTAGTCGCGCTACATAACCGACGTGAACTATGTACGCATTCGTTAAGCAAAAGAAGAGAACCTTTCAACGATGAAAATAATCAAGCAATAACATAAGTCGATGACATCGAAAGCGCATGTCATTCACGAACTCAGCCTTTGAATGATTTCAAACGCGCGCCATTTAAAAAAGCCAACGGAACAAATAGACGTGTACGCACTTTACAAGCCTCAATAAATTATGTCCTAAAGTTATCTACCCCCTTTTACCTTGCCTAAGGCTCAGGGACGGTAAAGGGTCACCTAATCTTTGATTTTATGGACGTCAATGGCGGTACCATATATCAAATCAAAATGCATCAGAGGATGAAGAAAACTGCTTTTATAACAAAGTACGACCGATTGGTTGAAGGTAACGCCCTTTGGCTCAGTTAACGCAGGGCCACCGACCAAAAGAATGGTTAAGTCCATATTCGCCACCCGTGATTGGGCTAAATATGGTATATACGATGATACATGTTGAGAAAATCAAGGTCCGAGCCACATTCAAGAATTTCCGAGGGAAACATTTCGATCAACAGAAACAGTTCGTAATTAATCTGCATAAAGCTATTGCCTGGTAAATCCTCGTGAACGCTCCTAGGTTGCTACGACGAATCCAGGAATCAACCAAATCCTAATAAGATTAAGGCAATACTAAATGCAACCCCTCACGAATACAAGGATATCTGCTCACTCTCTCAGAATGACCCACCCTGTGCCTGGGCCACTAAGTAATATGACTATCAACAAATTGTAAACCAAATAATGGACCATTTGGATAACAATATAAAACGCATATCATTCGACATTAATAATAACAATACACCTTTTTATCCATCACAACTAACAATATACCACATAAATCACATCATCAACATAAACATACATCAACTAATAAATACAACCAAACAACGCCAAATATGCTTCCACAATACATCATAATAAGTAGCATTGGCCACACACCCACCCTTACTACACAACATCCGAATTCTAAAAAACATAACAAGAGGAAATATTGTGTGAGAAAGACTTGCTGAGGATTTCCTACGCCACCACCGCCACATAATGACATCTTATTCCGCAACCCGTCAACGTAGCCTCCTCAACAACCTCAAAGGATCACTCTAAACCTAAAAAGATAAACGCCTCATCGGTATTACTGAAAGAAGGCTGCTTTACTGAATACAAATACCACGAATAGTATCCAACCACATATAATCATACTATATATAAAACATATTATAAACACACAAGTGCTACCTAATGAACAACTATTCCTAAATTACATAAGAACCTCTTATTCAACATCACTACGAGATCAACATAACACTCCACACATATATTTATAACCATCAACAACGCATAATCAAATACTCATTCAAATAAAACAAAACAATCAATAATGGTTAGTCCAACAAAATATATAACATCGAAACCTCCATCCACACATCCATCCACCAACCACACATCCACTAACACACACATCTCCCAACACATATATGTACTCTACAATCCTCCCGACCGAGGCTACCCCCTCAATACGTGAGATATCACACCAAACCTCCGAAACATCTCTGCTTACCCCCTTAATACTTGATATCACACCAAAATCCCCGATCGAGGCTATCCCTCAATGTATATATATCATTTCACCCAAATCAACCCCGGCATTTAAAAGCGTTCCCACGCGAGATTCAGACTCACCTCGAGCCTGAAAACAACTAAAAATATCTTTGGGCCCACGCCTTCCAGCTCAACTCCTATCCAAAGCAATTATATGCTTATTTTACTTTCCATTTAATAACCTCCCTTTATATCTATTAAATCCCAAATAAAAGACAACATAATCCAACAATCTTTAAGATAATCGATCCTAGTTCAAAATGTAGTAAACGGTCCAACAACCGGCCGAATATTTTTATAAAGATAAAATATAATTTTCTCCATTTAAATCCCGATTATTATTATTCTAGATCTCATAATTCAAAATAAATATCAAATCAACTTTAAAATTTCCAAAATTTATATTTATTTCCATTTGTATATAATTTCTATCATTTAACTTCCAAAATTTAATAGTAAATACAAAATAACTTCAAAATCAAAACCTTCTTGTTACATACCAACTCCATACGATAACACTTACTTAAAAATGTAATTGCCTAATTTTTGGAAATATTTATTATTTATTTCCCTATTTTATATAAAACCGGTATTAAATAGGAACAAAATCAAGCCCATACATAATATAGCTATATCTCAATGAGATACTCCTAAAAATGTTCCAATATGTCGATCATAATAAAATATGATTCTAAATCTACCATAAACTACATAAAGATTCAATCTTTAATATAATATTCATTTTTTCTAACTTTTCAAATTATAAAATAACATAACATATCATTTCTCCGGGATGTTTCCTAAGTTATTACGAAAGTTAAGAAATTTTAATTATCTTATATACCTTGACGCTAGAATGATAAGAGAACACTTAAACTTAAATTTTTATTATGAGAACTTCACAAGACAAAGAAAGAAGAAAAATGAAACGCGATTAAGATAATGATGATTTTTACAAGCAGTGGGGATGAGATAAGGACGGGAGAGATATTTTCGTTTAAGGAATATATAGAGTAAAAGTTATCTGTTGCATGAAGGCTTATTTCTCCACTTTTCATTATCAAATTTAATGAAACGATCATAAATATATTATTATCCACAGAACACAATACTACCTATTTAATACTGCCTCAATATATCTATTTTATTTGAAAAGTATTTATACTATCTCCGGCCCCACCACCAAACGATATATTTAATATATTTTGTGCGTTTAAATCCAGAATCTGTTATTTCACTACATCCTTAAGCAGTTCATTATTTCCGTCGCTTAACTAAATTTTTTCTTTCTTTAAGAATCAGAAGTAGCCCTTCAAATATCAAGTTTTACCGGGATGATTTAACGCACAAATTGAGGGAGCTAAGGAATATTCGGGTTTGCCCAAATTATTATACCAACTCCGAGCTGTGGAAAACTTTTACAGCTTATACTGTCAGACAAACCTGAAATGGGTAGAGTGCTGGCTGATTCATGAAATAAGTGGCAACAAGGCTATCTATCATGTAAGCTGCCTACGACGCAAGCAGTAATTATCCAGCTTATAGATAAGTTTTCCTTCGTCACTCTAGTCATCCGAGCTCAAGAAATTGAAGATATACTAATCACATCCGATTCAAGGATGGATCGCCTCTACGAAGAGTCATTACAAGTACGCAACTATTCAAAGATTAACAACTTCGCCATGTAGCCGAAATGAAGTTTGACATTTCATGTCCTCACACCTACACCGCGTCGGCTCTGTGAGGACTTATAATTGAACGCACAACTCAAACCCTCAAATTATCGTACTGATTCAAATATTCTTTGAACCGGGAACAACACCAATGGATATCAAGCTTGGTAGATGTATGTTAAACGAGAAGCGGATCAGCGCTGAATCTGATTCAAGGTTCTCGACAATATAGTCACGATAAAGACTGTAATTCATCTTTTTTCGCCACCAACAACAATAATTAGAAAGATAAACTACGTCTCTCGGATCGCCATAGTTAACCATTATGGATTAATCGCATCTGGGTAAAAGCGGAGATTTCAAGTTAATCACGGATCGCTCGAAAGGAGTAATGCTGGTTAAAACATGAACCGGGTTAAATACCATACGAAAGCTATCAAATTGGCCAAGTGAGTTTGAGCAACCGTGGCTCGGACATACCGCACTCAAATGCAAGGTACCGATCATCTCTCTCACAACTCACAACCATACATGCATTTAGCCGCCTCTGGTGAGTCTGTGGATCTCGCGTGGTGCCCTCGCCATGGCGAGGCCATAGCCTTGTCAGCCTTGAAAGATCCCGCTAACTTCCCGAAAGTAAGTTAGCTGGCTCTATCTATATTGCATGCAGAAAGGTACCGTATAAAAAATCACGTGGACGGACCGCCACTGTACCGTTGCCTCTCGCTAAGATATTCCCAAAAGACCGCAGCGTACAATTGGCTGACCAGAAGAGTCATATCGATGAAGATCACTATGAAAAAAATCACACCCATCAAGTACTTCCCCGCCTACTCGTCAAAGACGCTACGAGTTGTGAAAAGTTAAGGACTGTAAAGTTTCGAGGATTGGATCGGTACAATACCAACTCTACCAACCTTTTGGCACCCATATCAATCACGCGCTATTCGCCATGCTGGGAATCGATCTCAATGGGAAATTGTCCAAGGCCAAAGGGAGCCTCGAGTACGCAGTAGTCATGCGACTATTTCAAAGAATGGAGCCGACATACTTCTCAAGAAAGTAGGTAAATGGGAGCAAGACGCGGCATTCCTATGGAAACACGTTATCACTCGCCTGAGTAGCCATACTATCTCCGATAACGGGTCACAGCTTGATAACGTAAGAATAACCCAAATTTGATAAGATAACATGTAAGACGGCTCTCACCAGTATATTATCCCCAAATAGAACGGTCGTTGAGTTTGACGTAATCACATTCTATTCAAAGGTATTAAAAAGAATACGATTTAGAGCGAGTCAAAGATATGGGTACGGATCGAGAACTCCCAAAGGGTCTTACGGTCCTCAGATAACTCATTTGTACGCTACGAGAAACCCCTTTAGCCTAGTTTACGCTGAAGCAACAAGCATCATGAAGCCGGGATTACCCACTTATGGAAAATTAGGTTCCAAGGAGAAAAACGATTAGCGACTCCAGGAGCAACTAATTTTATGGATTTAATTACGATCAAGCCTCAGACAAAATGCATAAATATAAGTATCTAACGGCTCGCACTCTACAATCAAGGAAGGAAGAATAAAATGGGCTCAAAGTTGGAGATTCTGGGCGCTAAGGCTATATTCGATCACTATCCCAAAGATATAAACAAGCTGAAGTTCTAAAACGGGAGTGGGGCCCTATCGTATTAATCGAAGCGATTGCCCTGACATATGAATTAGAAAGGTTGATGAAGCAATCCTCGCATTACGACATGCCTCTAATTTGGAAAAAAAAAATATTATGTTTAATAGCTCCTAAACGTACACTCGTTGCTCGACATATCCACCACCTACGATGTACTTATCGTTCAATTATATCCACCACTCTCTCTTTAAGAATGAAGAATTTCGTGGCTCCTGCTCAATCCATCACCATCTATACGTTATAATTATTCATAACAATGTTTTCATATTGTTCATACGGGTTAAGGGTGTCAACCGATCATTCACCTTAACACCGGCAAAGAGCAACATTCGCCCAAACGAATACCTTAAAACCCTTCAAAAGAAGCTGCACTCAGACCTACTCTAAAGTGTTGATTATCTGCTTACGCGAATCCCACCCTTATAGATTGAAATATCAACGAAGCATCGCCATAGCAAATACCTACATGTAAAGTCCCTTCCCAAAGTTAGCGCACCATACTTAATGAAATGTAACATTCACTCAAGCGAATCCTATCACAATAAAAATCCTTCTCAAGCATAATACCACCTGAGTTACGTTACAAACCCTAAAAAAGAGGTAATCCAATTTAACAAGCATAATCTTTGCTTAGGCGAACTATTATTGCATAAAAATTTAATCTCAAACGTACCGCGACTAAGATCATGATAAGGTTCTCGATAACAGAAGTCAACCATCACAAAGAGTCAAGGATACATGTGACATAACGGCGATCAAGTAAATATAAGATCGAGAATATGAAAGCCGCGAATATAAAAGAGTTCAAACTACAAAAGCATAGTTGTTCATTCGAAGCGAACCAGAGCCATTACAAGAAAATTGAAAACCAGGACAACAGGATGCTTCTCCATCACTGGAAGCCCCGAGTCTCTTTTCACCTTCTTCACCTTCTTCGCCTCCAACACAGTTTTCTCACGGGATGGAACAATAGGCCTTCATTGACAGGGGCACAATCAAGGATAAATCGCCGAACCAACGGATGTTTATTCTTCTCACCTACGAAGAGAGCCATTAACTCGAGACTTCGCTTCGAGATTCTATTGAGAATGAAGTTTTGATGCCTCGCACATCTATGCCCTCTATTCGGGAATATACGCGGTCGCCAGTCGTAAGGCTCGATAAGATTACTGAAAATTGAACGCGAGCCACATCGCCTTTGGTCAAATGCGTACGACAAAGTCGTTTCATTGCCCGCTTAGTTCGTACTTAAGCCCTCTTAGCCTCTATCTAGTTGCTCGCCCAACTCTTCATAACGGTAACTTCAGATCGCAGCCTTTCAATTTGCAAGAATCCTTATCGCTCAAGAAATGTCCATGACTCCAAGCCTGGCTTCTACAAGAACATTCTTCATCCTCGCGAAGTTCTCCCAATAAATCTTCCATTCGCTAGATCGCGCCCACTCGATTTTTCGGCCTACACTTCATCCGTCCCTTATCGGTAGAGTTCTCATGCAATCATTTTCATAAAGATCAACCTTACAAAGAAAGTGGAGTTATTTTCAATCAAGCGATGACAATCTGCCTCGCTAAGATATAAATCTATCGACGGCCTCAACTATAAGATATGCGTGTAAAAGATAAGATAATCATACATGAAAAAGAAACAAGTCATTCATGGACAAACCCGGGAGCTGACACGGATTGAAAGAAAAACTGCTGTAGTGGCACACCAGAGATATCGAGCCGCCATCTTTTGGAAAGAAGTACTCGCCAAATGTAGGCTGGAACTTCCGAGCCTCCCAAAGATACCTCGACACAAAGTGTCTGTGTCAGCCACCTCTTCCGTGTTCTCATGTAATGACTTCCATTTTTCAAGCTGCAACTTTGTCCTCCAAAGTTAGCCTCGCTAAATAAAGTGTAAAAGGAATATTCAACTCTTTGGCTTGGCATTGCGAGACTTATATCTATCCCTACTCAAGCATCGCGCTGGACGGATACGGTCATAGATGAAACAAATTCACCACACTTCAAGTAGCAGTGAGGCTCCACTACCCCAGTCACAGTCACCTCCACTGGACGGCCCCCGTCCTGGAAGTCACGAGCCAGCTGTCACCAGACTTTTACGCCTTTGAGGTCGGTAGACTGAAAGCAGCACCCATCCACATCATCACGTCAAAGTCCACCATCCGAGGTTATAAAGTTGGCCTACGGCAAAGAATTTTATCCGGTGAAGTGAAAAGACAGTGATATTAAAATCAAAGTTAAGTATCCTACGGTGAGGCTCGCCTTTATCCCTCGAGTCAACACCTTATCATGCCACCCAAACCCACGGCTACTAAAGACGCCCGCCGCAAAGAGCGCAATGTGTTCTCCTGGCCGGAAGCTGCACTTCCTCAATTTTCCTACCAAATCCATATTCGGCGGTGAACGGGAAATAATTTCGCTTCATCCCCGAAGGTCCAAACGCGGCGCACACCCACCGCCATACTTCCTCACGGCATAAAAACCACTTTACGAGGCGCTGGCCCCTGACTTTATTAGTAGCACTGGGTGGGTGATATTTCTCAGCGCCGAGTAAATGTTTGGGTTGAAACGATTTCATGAGAAACGTAGTGCAAGTGTAAAAAGAGATAACGCGGGTTCGACATCACACAATATCGCTATTATTACTTTCGAAATGGTTACATTTAACCAACCGGCTAATAAGGCTTTAATCGCCGTGAGTCTCGATTTACGATAATTAAGCAGGTTATTTTACGAAGAAGAAAAGGCACCGCACGCCAAAGCGAAAACGCTCACATACACTCCGACCTATACCCAAAAAGCTAGATTCGGACTTTAATTTTCCTCGACAGGAAAGATATAATCGGCTCGCCGAAAAGCAAAGTGCATCTACTTTCTACGGCGACGGAAAAGCAAGAAAAGTGAATGTCTTAGTTGTCATCACAAGCTGTGGGCGATTTCTTTACAAAGATAGTGAAGGAAGCTCCACCATACCTTTGATAGCCTCTAACTCTCGACACACTGTAATGTGGTCAGCATGAAAGCAAGAACAAATTATCTCAAGCAGTTAAGAAACAAGCAAGACGGCATATTATCCGAGGAAAGTTAAACAAATCAAATGAACGGACAATTATAATAGGCAAATTAGTGCTATCGCAAAATAAGTCAAAGTATTAGGCTTTTCCTCAAAAAAGAAAATTCAACATACCACCTATCGAGTCACAACCACCTGGTCAAGATGACAATGGCGACTCAATAAGTATTCCTTAACCCAAAATCCAATTTTCGAGACAAATTTGTGTTTGGAAAATGTAATAAGAATCCGGAAGAGATTTAACTCAAGTCCTAAACACGCAAACCAACCATAAATATCGTCTCTATTATCTCTTACTCAAAAAAATCGATTTTCCTAAAAAAGATAAAAAGGAATCATCCACAGAAAAACTCATAAAAAACAAGCAAAATCACTGTAAGAATCAAAACAAAATGTAAAAACGAACGCTGCTACAAAAGCAAGAAATCACATACCTTATGTTAAGAATGGATTTTAAAACACCAAGTTAAGCGAAGAGAATCAGTGTAAGATCTTCAAAGAGCAATACGTAAACTGAACGAAGTATTACTGAT
>JADFUC010001856.1:0-45746 GCA_019722365.1 Lithospermum erythrorhizon
CTCAATTGTACTTCGTTCAGTTACGTATTGCTTCAATCCTTATTATTATCTGGTAATATTATCTAAGCGAGGCTGATTCGCTTTATAACTCTAATGGCGTTGAGTTATATTCGTGTATGGAATTAAATAGAATTATTAAATTGGGGAGTTGATTAAAATCAACGAGATTTTCATCGAGAGTTTTACATTGATAATGTAAAATACAAATTGGACAAATCAAATCAATTAAATTTCTATTTAGGTTGACGGTTTAGCGAGGGAAGCTTGCAGTAACTTGTTAAGTTACTTACTTGTTTAGTAATAAGTTGGTTAACGACTTAGCGAGTTAGCTATTTGTATCAAGCGAGTCAGCTGACTATTAGGCCGGAAACCAAGAGGAATTTATATAAGGGAAAGATGAAATGAAAAACCTACGTTTTTTTGTTTCATTCTCTTCCCCAACACATTCGACCACCCGCCACTTTTCCGCTTTGGTTTTAAAGGTCAAATTTTTTACTCAAATTCTTGTCCAGTTGCTCGTAAGATTCTAGTAAGTCCAATCGCATGACTCGACCACTCTTTGGTGTGAACTAGTGGAGGCGTTTCACTTGAGGAGTCTTTGAGGATTCTGGAGAATTTGTGAGGAGGAATGTTGCTAATATCCGCTGCGTATTGCAAGTACTCTCGTATTCATACGTGTATGAATCCATTATTATATATGTTTCGTAACTCGTTATTATACATTTATTCGATCTTGGTTGCATTTGTTCATATTTTATTATGTAGTTGCATATTTTTCCTTATTCTGGGGTAGAGGACACTTGCCCTTTGTTTGCAGCAATGCTCAACTCCATGTCATGTGCCCTTGTTGCCAGCTGCTCGAATGTTTTGGGAAGTATTCCTTGCATAATGTACTGCCAGTGCCAGTGTATTCCTTGGATGCACATAGTGATAGTTGATGACTGCAGTGCATGCTTTTAACCCCAGTTGAACTCCTCCATTGGTTGATAAAGTCTACCTGTGGCTGCTTCTTTTCTTTAGCAGTAGCGGTTAGCTCCGTCATGCTACTTGTCCTATTCATCTTTGAAGAAGCGGTTGAGGAATTAGATCCTCAGTGGAGCCCAACTATCTATGAAGGCGGGCTCCAAGTCGGGGCCTGTATACTAGTCGAGCAGCGTTCCGTTTGAGGGAGTATAGGGCTTTACGTAGGTATATGAACGACTCCCGATCTTGTGACTAACTTTTATTGCCCCAGTATATACTTCTTCAAGCGTAACTGCTTTGGAATCATTCCATCTGCTGAAATGTTAGGAGTTTCTACTGTGTTCATCGTTGGTCCTTGTGACCACGAGTCATAAGCGAGGGATAAATGGAGGCGTCCTATCTCGGAATTTTAGGAGTCGTAGGGGCGCCTCTTTTTAGCTTTGAAATGCGGCTTTGGTGGATCTTGCTCTATGCTCTTGATCGGCTATCTTTCTGTCATCGGCCGATAGAGAGTCATCTTGGTGTTTCATCTTCGCAGCATGCTTTCTATCCTGTTAGGGTAGCCATATTTTCTTCCAGGATGTAATACCGATTAAATGCCGTTTTTTGGTGCTAGGAAGTCGGTGAATGAAGCGAAGACTCTGGTATGAATCCACATTAGGTGTCTTGGGTATAGAACCCACAGTTGTTTGAGTTCTCGATTGTTCGTTGGCAGTTCTCATCTATTTTTTGAGAAGGTTCCTCGGTTAGCGTGATCGGCGTGGTTAACTACCTGCGTTACCCAAATGCAGCACCTGGGAAGCTAATGGCCCGATACGTTAGCTAGAGACTTCGGGGGTCATTAAGGACATCTACGGGCGGTCCGTGTATTTGATGGACTGTCTTAATGTGACCCCTTCTCCTTGTAGTAGGCTTTGATACATGGAGAGGAGTTGACACAAACGTCTGGGAAACATCTCGGAGTCAGTAGTGACGAAGGGTAGTTGGCTTGATCCCATTAGGCGTGCCACGGTATGCTTATGAAAGCAATTTTTTATTATTTAGATAGGGGATACAAAATAAAACCAATTGTAGGGGAAAATTCCTCCGTGCACAGGTTTTATCAAATCGAAGAAGATCAACTGTCCAAACTATAAGTCCGTAAGTGTTCACTGACGATTTGTGAGATGTCTGGCTTGCTTGACTTGACTTTATTTGAGCTTGACTTGGCTTGATTTGATTTGAGTTGATAGGGTTCTAAAAGGAGCTTGGTATGAGCTCGGCTTGATTTGAGCTTGATTTGCGCTTGATCTTGACTTGAACTTGATTTGAGCGTGAGCTTGGATAGGAGCTCTATGACGAGCTAGATATGTGTCATGTTCTTGATGGACTTGAGGCGAGTGCGGACTTGGATATGGTCGAGCCGAGAGAGGAACAACGGCGTTCCGTATTATGCATGGACTTGATCTCGGTATATTTGAGACTTGATGGACTTGCGCAAGGGTCTCTGATGTGGGACTTGCTTTGAGTATTCCCTCTTGGTGGGACTATGTAGGCTGGATAAACTCTGACGCTTCTATTATGTGGGACTTTGTAGCTTGAGAGGTCACTTGCATTTGGGTGGGACTTAGTGCCTTGATATGACACTTGATTAGAGATAGGACTCCGAGCTTTGAGCTAAATGGAGTGATAGCAAGCAAGTGTTAAAAGCGGCGGATGGCTTCTGGCATGTCTTCGATGGCGCCCAGCGGTGTTAGTGTAAGTGGTACTTAGTGAGATTTGGCACCGCTTGGACTTGATTTAAGCTTTGAAGTAGTGTTGCCAGAGCATACTACTATGACCTCGACAACTTGTTGTTGTAGAGTGATGGTTAGTATGAAGGACTGAGCAGAGGCTTTTAGCGGCGTGTTTCTGTCTAAAAATCTAGCTATAGGGGCTGAGCGGCTTCAATTGTATTCCTATATACGGAACAGCCAGCGAATCAAACACGAGATTTTTAGAGGTGTTCATGCAAAATTTATGAATGTCGGGGACTATTTAGCTTATTCCTAAATATTGAGCGTTCTTGATTAACTTTCTTTAGATTCTCATCGATTTTGCTTGAGCTTGAAGAATTATTGCGTTTGTGCGGTAATCTTTTCATTTTAGCGCCTATTTTGGGCACACAGGTGTTTTCGGCCGTCACGTGGTGTTTTGCCCCAACGGTTTTAAAAGATTTAACTTAGAGCAATCTCGAGAGGTTTTCTACATGTATGTTCTCGAATGTGTTTTGGATGTGAATGGGATGTGTTGTGGATGGAATTTTCGAAAATAAGAGGGGGTTTATATAGGCTTCTGGGCTTCAAATGCTTGCTTCTGATTGCTTGGTTTATTTTCAGGTGCATTATGATCTTAACCGGGTATTTTTGAGGCAAGATTTAGACCGTTGATGAAAAAGCACAACTTGGTCACCAAGAAACCTAAAATAGCCGCCTATTTAGGGAGGTCATGGACTTTTAGACTTTTTGATTTTTGCTCAAGCTTTCTTGGAGTCTTTATTTTAATACGTTGTTTAAGTTCTTCGTTTTGGTGGCGTGGGCTGGGAATATTAGCATAGCCGATTTTAATCAATAAAATTGGGGTTTTTCGAGCCCTAATTTCAATTGACATTAATTGCGAGGCTGTTTTCTCGGGAACCCTATTTCGAGTTCAAATTTAGGGTTAATTAATGTGAAAAAACCCTTATCTTTTGACTTCGATTAATTCCAGGGGCTTAATTTCCGGGAACCCTTGTTCGATCGAGGGTTTGATTTGAATTTAAGATTTGATCGAGAACCCTAATTAGCCACGTGACATCTTTTAGTGGCTCGACTTTTAATTAATTTGATTAATTTATCTTAATCAATTTAATTATTATTTTTAATAAATTTTCGATGGCTACAGTATCTACCCAATAATTCATTCAAATGTAACTTGATCATCATCGTCTACTTAGTTTGGCTAATTCATTAAATCCATTTCGTCACTACGTACTGAAACTCCATTTAGGACCAAAATCTTAAAAGGTAGAGCTGAAACTCGTAAAACTAAATTATGTAAGAAGAATTGCACTTGATATATAGAGATACAGAGACACTAGCTAGAAATTTTTGGTTAAGAATCTATTAGTTAATTGACCAGTTGAAAATGTAAAATTAATAAGATACATTCAATATGACTACGGGAGAAGAAAACATATTCCACCTAATTGATTTAGTGGTTTATATATGATGAAGAATCAAATCTTGTGCTTGCAAGACCAAAAACAATAATTGGACTAAACAATGAATGATAATTTGGGTACGAACTTTTCAAAGGAATATGATTCCTTATTTCTAGTAGATTACATTATTAATGGGTAATTTTGAAGATGATTGGTAGAATCAGGATCTTTGGGAGGGGGAAAATCATCCATTTCAAACCATCCAATCAATTAATTAACCAGCAAATTAAACTTCTCTAGCTTGTCATTTAAGTCAAGAAAAATCAATTAATGCCCCCTCAAACCATTTTAGTATAGGAGTAAAATTTAACTGAAAAGAAGGATCTTTATTTATAATACAGTAGTAGTAAATGTACATTTTAAGCATTTAATGAAACTAATTTGTTGCTAATTGATTCTCAATAAATAATGTGCAATTATTGTTTGCTATATGATACCTTTTCTATAGCTATATTAATGCACGAAATAATGTTAATTGGATCAATTTGATAGCAATTTGTTCTCACAATGTTGATTTGGTTTACATATATTATATAATTCTTGAGCAACATTCACGCAAGGAAGTTTTCATACAAAATTTGTGAGCATGTCTTGTAGCATGGTCGTCTATCATGATTATAGCATTATTTTATAAACAATCTAATACAATTCTCATTATTATTTTTAATCGTCGTTTTTTTAATTCACAATTTAAATTTTTTATCGTCAATAACTTTTAATTATAAAAAAGTACAAGAATTATATTTTTTATATACAAAGCCAATGAATATTACTTTTATTTATATTATTAGAATAAGAAATTGAGTAATTTATGAACAAAACAAAACAACACAAAAACAAAATATTAATCAAAATGAATTAAAATAAATAAATTTTAATGTTAAATCTTCTAGTTTTACAGTCACTTATTAAGAAAAATATAATGAAATCATTCTAATGTAATCAGTCTTGATATCAAATACAAGCATTATGGGTAGGCAATGTCATGTTTTTCTTGAAATAGCCTAACATGATTGGTGATTATTTCTTCCGTGCAAAATGTTGTTAAATATCTAGCCTATATATAAAATAAATCAAGGTTGTGAGAATAAATTACTACCAAATTTATTCAATCAACCTTCCATTCATTAATATGTTTATAAAAAAGAAATCATAAAACAAATAATAATTGCACATTATCTATGCTAAATCTATTAGCAACAAATTAGATGCATCAAATACTTAAAATGTGCATTTTCTACTATTATCATGTGCCCTAAGGGCACAAGATAAAAAAACCCAAATGTGTAAGCTAAGGCGAAGAAAATTTAATTTACTAAAGTGACAACGATTCTTCTTTATCCCCTCATCATTTTAGTCCGTCCAAATTATGTATTTATTCTTATTGAATCATAAAGCAAAATATTATACTAAATATAATTCTACTTAGGTATCAGCACCTCGATGGTGTAGATTCACGTATGTATTTATAGGTGTATGATATACAAGAGTTATACCTATAGTAATCTACACATAATTATCTACAAACTGATAATTATCAAGTACAACTGAAAGATAATTACAAATGAATCTTATGGAGTCTTGTCTGCTGATACTCCTACTTGGTGAAGTCACTTTCGATAAGCGAGGCGGGCTTGTCACCCAAAAACTTAAAAGCAGATGTGAGATAATGGCTTTGTAATAATATCAGCGAGCTAGTCCTTAGTAGATATGAAGCTTGAACCGCGGCTCTTTTGGCTGACCTTTTCTGGCACAAAATGAAAATCGATCTAGATATGTTTAGTACGGGCATAAAAGACTGGATTGGCAGAGAGAAAGGTAGCACCTAAGTTGTCACACCCTGAAGACCGAGACTCACGGAAATAGGACAAGTTCGCTTGGCTTAAGGAGACAAGCGGGGAGAGCTCGGGAGGCTGCCGCAATTAGCCAATGCCTTGTGGACTCGGTGGAGGCGGCGACCATGCGTTGCTTTTTTAGATTACCGGGGAGGCGAGATTAGGACCCATATACACGAGATAACCACCAGTGGAGCGACGATTGGAAAGCGAGCCCGCCCGGTCGGCGTCGCTGGATCTTTCACGCGAGGAAGAAATCCGATGAGGGGATAATAACTAAGCCAAGGTCGAGCGTAGCTTTCACATAACGGAGAATGCGCTTGACCATAACCATATGTTCAACTTGAGGATCATGCATGTACTGACATACCTTATTAACTGCAAATGAGAGATCGAGGCGAGTGAAGATGCTTGTAAAGAACCGATTTGGCGATAGGCGTGGGATCCGGAGGGGCGTCCTCCACGAAATGGGCACCGAAGGGAGTAATAGGTAGTGGAGTAGAGGCAGGTTTGCAAGCTGACATATTTGATTTGGCAAGAATATCCACCATATATTGTCGTTGAGACAACAACAGGCTACCATCAGGACGAGAGACCGCCTCAATACCCAAGAAAAAAATTAAGATCACCAACATCGCGAGTCACAAATCGAGCACTCAATGTAGTAATAAAAGTAGAGACAACCTGAGAACAAGTACCAGTAACCAAGATATCTTACACATAAACCAGCATAATCAGCCCGAACACTTGCACGCACGAGTGAAAACAAAAGGGGCGTACTTTAGGATTGTCGAAAGCCATAGGTAAGTATAAAATCCTACAAACAAACCAGAGCAGGGGGCTTGTTTGAGACCACCGTGGACTTATGTAAACGGCACACATGATTAGAGGGCCGAGCATCGACAAAACCAAGGGGGTGCGCCATAATCGACTACGTTAAGGAGCCATGAAGAAATGCATTGTATCCCACTGTCGAATAGAAGCGACCACTAGAAATAGCCAATGATAAGATAGTTCGAATAGTAGTAGTTTTAATAACAGGACTAAAGTTTTCAGAAAAATCAAGACCCTTCAACCTGATGATTACCTTTAGCAACTAACCTACGTATTTAGAATCTAGTATGAATTTAATCGTGATAAACACCAATTCATTCATCCAGTTCTCAAAATAATGTAAATTAATCTAAACATGAGGAAATAACAAATGTGTATGAATACAAGGATTCTTACATATCAGCGAGCGGATTGGACCCGATTCCCTCGTAGTGCCTCGCGTGAAAGCCCCTCGAGATCCTCTCGATACTTGTTCAACACCCGGCAGAGATGTCTTACAGATTGCGCGCACAGAGGGAGTCGGGCGAGCTTGAGCTTTGCTTGGGGATTTTGTGATGAAATGTGAATTGGAAGATGAAATCTTCCAATTCTCTAGAGAGGAGGGGGCGGCTATTTCTTTTGAGGGGGTGGAGGTTTTTGTGATTCTTATGTCATGAAAACCTAATCCCCTCTTTAAATACCAAGTCCCAAAATTCCACTCGTTAAGCAACTCGTTAAGAAATCAGTTTAACTCGTTAACTTAATTAGACCGTTATGAACTGTAATTAGAAATAATGAGTTACTGAGTTGTTCTATTTTAATTAACCCAACAAGTCAATTAAAATACTAACGAGTCACTATCGAATAACTTATCAAGTTATTCATCGTCTCGATTGTAATTGATTAAACTTGCAAAGAGTTTAACCAATTGATGTTCATCGACATATATATTTGACAAATATATAAATATTGAGAAATACATTTCTCGATATCTGAAGTCTTTAATTTCATTCATGAAATATTATTCGAGAATATATCATTGTATGTGTGTAACCTTACAGGCTCGAGATAATAGTAAGTTGTATAATAATAATAATTGACCAATTACTATTATTATAACGATTAATAGTGAATCTAGCAATCGCTCGTAACCTTAAATTATCATGAGAACTTGCTTTTAGTAATATACCGTTACTAAGGTGAACACTAAGTTCAAGTAATCATTTAACCCGGCGGTAAATGAATTGATCTGTGATTGTCGCGGCGGGCACAATAAAAGGGAATCGATTCGTTGATTCTTACTCCAGCTTGCCCTTGGGCGATTACTACAATTCTTTTATCATGCGATCTCACAATCGTGGTCAGCCATAAAAAGTGTGCCATGAAACACCCACAACTTTCTTTACTCAGTATGAAGGCGAATAAGCATTTATGGCGTCCATAAATATGTCTGTACCAAGCGTGAGAGGCTTTGAGATCTTCCTTGTATATCAAAGTCAATTAGCCTTCGGCCCGATCTCGATGAATCTTTATTCAGTATATATTGTGCTTTGTCTAAGTCCTTCATTGAGAAAATTTACACTTCCGATCCTTGGTAGAGTTCATTAACTCGTTTCTATGATAAATTATGTAAACCGACATGCAGGTCACGTAACTCAACACCTTACTTGTATACCTGAAATTGTTCTTCGTTCTTGATGAAACCAAAATCTTTAATTGATTCATCAAAGCGTAGATTCTGACTAACGGAATGCAGCAAGACCATAAATGGACTACTGACTTGTACCTTAGGTCCTTTAGGACATGCTAAAAACTGGAGGTTGCACCATACACATCCTCCTCACAAATTTCCATTCGGGAAGGCGGGTCTTTACATCCATTTGCCATATTTCATAGTCATGAAATGCGTGATAGCTAAGATTATCGGATGGATATAAAAGCGTAGCCACTAGCGAGTAGGTTTCGTCATAGTCTGGGCCATTGAACTTGTTTGAAACCTTTCGCTATAAGTCTAACTTTGAAAACATCGAAAGTTTCCGTCTTTATCATATTTCTTCTTAAATGTACCCATTTTACATTCGATAAGGCGAACCCGTTTGGGAAATCAGCGAGGACAGGCAGCGTTGCGGTACATAGAATCCATCACCGATTCGTGGCTGTTGCCGTACATCGGCGTCACTTGCTATTCATTGCTTCTTTATAAGAAGTGGGCTCAAATCTTTCAATGATGAAGGCTTAACGTACAGCTACGGTTCGTGATGATCCTGTTGGATCTCCTAAGGGTGGCTCTTCCATGTAACTTCTTGTGTGGATCGAGGAGTGGATCTTCTATATGAAAGAAAGTGCAATTCTTGTAGTGCGTGGGAATGTACGCATTGGATGCGTGACATTGACTTCATCAACTTGAGGCTTCATCGAGATGAACACCGCTGCCTACAATCCTTACGAGCAGATATTCCTTTTCAAGGAACACTCTGTCTTGTAATGAAGATTTTATTCTCAAATCTTTAGGTAGAAGTAGTAACCAAGCTGTTTTCCTTTGGATATCCTATGAAATAGCATATATATCGGATTTGGGCGCAAAGTTTATCCTTTGTTAATCTCTTAACATAAACGCTGACCCAAATCACGAGAAAACTTTCCGACTTGGGAATCTTCCCCAAACTGACCTTGATTCGTAGGGAGTTTTCTCTACCCGACTTTATTGGACATCGTTTAAGGTAAGTATACATTTAAGTGCATATCCCAGTGGCGGTAGATCGAGATAGGCTCATTATAGACTTGAACCGTATCAAGAAGGGTTCGATTTATCCTTCCGGACAACGCCATTATATTGTGTGTGGCGTTCACGCGGAGTGAGTTGTGAAAAAATACCGCGCTCTACAAGATGGTATTGAACTTCGTGACTCAAATATTACCGCTCTGTCGGACCGGATAATCTTTATTGTCTTATTGGTGGTTTTACTTCATTTTGGAACTCCTTGAATTTCTCAAAGGACTTCGTGTTTGTGTCTCATCGGATACACAAAACCGTATCTCTTTTGTAATCATCGGTAAATGTAATGAAGTAGTTATAACTCCTCTTTGCGGATGTGTTACTTTGGCCCGCGTACATCGGAGTGTATGATCCCCGACTAAATCACTTTGCCACTTTCGTTGAATCGGTAAAGGGTGATTTAGTCATTTTTTCCCAAAGGCAAGATTCACACTTATCGTATGATTCATAATCGAAACCTTCAAGTATCCGCGGAGTCGGGGTTTCTTGATTCGGTTCTCGTTAATATGACCCCAATCTATGATACCCACGAGGTATGTACGGTTTAAAGTCATTAGGAACTTTATTCCGTTTTAAGTTTATGTTATATTTCGATCATCATGTCTAAGCGAATAGACCATTTTGAAGGAGGCGGTACCAAATACTACGTTCACAGTGATCCCTAAATTCATCGGGATACATTGAAAATGGAAACCCATCATTATTCAAAAGCGAGAAAGCGGAAATAATATTCACGCAAATTGCGGGGTACACCCGTAAGCAGAATAGTTCAAAACAAGGCCCGTGGGCAAATTTAAGCCCGATGGATCCCTCTTTTGCAGGGCATGACGCCCGGCGCCGTTCCGCTAGCGTAGATCATCTCCGCCTACCAGTGCTTCTTGACTTGAGTTCTGCGTATTATGACAAAACCCATGGGAATCACAACGGTGTCTAGCACCCACAGTAATTAGGGTGTACAAACTTCAATAGCATACATACCTTCGGGCTGGTGGTGGGCCATTCTTCCCCTATCGTTGTGAACTTCGCGCAGTGAGAGCTTCCGGTGACCTAGGTTCGCAATAATGACATTTGTCATCCCTTTTAGTGTTCCACTTGTCCGGCAACTTTGGGATTCCTCGAGACAGCTTTCTTTGGTAGCTTCTTCTTCTTCTTGAATTTCTTCTTGTTTGGACCACCAAAGCGAAGGAGTAAAGTTAGTGCTACCAGTTAGATACCCGGCGTTAAGTGATCATGCTTACATGGGGTTCATTTAGAGATAACTCAAACTTGTGCATATTGAAGTTCATGAGAATTTATGCGGAAGAGAGACTTGAGGATGAGATCCACAGCCGGTTCTTGAAAGGCGGTGCCCAAAACGTTAGTCGATCGACCGAGCCAATCATTTTAATGATATGAGGGCTGTGACAGTTGACTTCTTTGTCCCCACGAAACCCGCAGGACGTGTCATATCTCGCTTCTAGCTTCCTTTGAATAATTCCTCAAGTTGCCGGTATATGTCGTATCTTTGCCACCTTTTCATATTGAATTTGGGCAGAAGGTTCCATATTGTGACGTGAGACATTGGACATCAGCGGCATCCAGACTTGTGCTTTTTTGTAGGATCCCTTTTCCTGATGGGAGGCACTATCATTAGGTTTCGGAGGAACCTTAGTGTTCAGTACGTATTCAGTTCTCTCTTGCTTGAGAATAATTCTCAAATTTGAGACTACTAAATTAGAAGTTTAAAATTGTCGGCTTACTTGACTTTTCAAGTCTTGACAGTTTTATGGTAGTAATGTATTGTGTAAAATTCTACAAGAATAAGTAAATAAAGACAAACGAGTCGGTAAACTATCATGCTAAACACAAATAAATTGCCAAAGTAAATACTAATACTTCAAATCTCCCGCGAAAGTATAATGAAGTATCGAGGCCTAATACCTTGAATCAACCCAGCTGACAACTATGACATTTTGAATCCGGTTATAATAGTAGGTTATCAACCAATTATGTAGAAACTACATAACTCTCTTGTGTCGTTATACTATTCAAGATACTACCCGACTTTTGTATCTCTCCGACAAACCGGTTAAGCATACCAATTAAACGAAGTACTTGGAATGATAAATGCAGAAAGCATGGCGTTAGTAAAATCAACGACATGATCCATTTGTCATATCTAAGTGCAAAAGCTGTAACACACTGCCATTCTGATGTGTCAGAATATTAACCGATTTCACAACTTTAAAATTGGCTTGATACGTTGCTTAAATTTAAATTGGTGAGATTATTATTACTTTGCTTTATTTACCGTCTGATAAGTAGCACATAATCAAGCATATGTACAACATGAAAAATAAAACAAGTAATGCACATTCAAGAGGCGTATGATATGACCCTAGGCCTATTATATTTTCAAAACTTGAAGCAACATTTAGCCACAATACAATTTAACTTTTGTCTTACGGAATACTCATATTTCCGTCTTGAATTACAATTCAAATACACTAATCCCAGCAGGCGGCATGCAGAAGCTTGTGGAGAAACAAGAAAATAAAATAAAATAAAATAATGTGACTCAAATGGTCATATACATATGTCTGATGCAGGCCAGGAGCTTGAGTCGTATCGTCTGCTCCATTCCGTTTCCATAACAATATATATGGGCAAAACATTAAAACAAATAAATGCGGTTAATGTCACATATATTAAATGAAATGAAAATAATTGTTTTCATAATTGACTAATTATTACCGCTAAATTTACAATTAATTATCAATTAATGTAAATTTAAATTCAAAATATATTCACATGATTAATGATAATTATTAAAATAATTACCAACCACTTAAATCATGGAATAATTACTTACAAGTAATTAACTCCAAAATTCAAAATTTAAAAGTTTTCATGAAATATTCTCAAAAATTATCAATTAATGAAAATAATTATGAAAGGGAGATGTAAATCAAATTTAATGCCATTCAAGATATATATTCAATTATCTTAATGACAAAATTTATGATTTATCATTTAAAACCGAAATTAATAATTACCAATAATTTCAAAACCAAAAATAATTACATAAAATACATTTAGGGTTTTAAACCGGGCAGCAACCAGCGACCAACGTCGCCCGACCTCCGGCCACACCCACGAATGACACGCGCCAGGCCAGTGCCGCCAAATGCGGCCAATGGGCTACTCGGTGGCCTGAGCGTCCCAATTCCGTACGGGCGCGCCGGAGCGTTAAGCATGATCCGGCGTCGATTTTCGGTAATTCATTTTAGGTTTCGGTTTCGAGTTAATTGCAGCTTTTTGTAAAAATGATTTAGAGGCACTAAAAAATTCAAAGCAAATTCTGGTATTTTTTTTTGAGACATCAACAATATCATTATTGAACACGTCAAGTGGTAGTTTATCAAAAACACTTCTAGTTTTCGATTAAACCCAAAACAATCAGAATTCAATTTTTTTGGAGTACTTAAAAAATTCAAAAAATTCTGAAAAAAAACTGGCATGAACCTCAAAGGGTCAAGAACACACAGTTTTAATTTCGTAATTTTCTGAAATTTCTAAACCTCACTGTAAAATCGAAAATGATTCTACCTCAAATTAAAAATGCAAATTAATCAATTTTTAATCCCTTTCATTTCATGAAACAATTAAATAAACTTCAAATCATCAAAATCAATACATGAAGTGATGATTCCAGCCATGTGAAACATATATTAAAATGGGTTGATTTTCATATTATATATTCATCAATTGAATGTATAAATCATGAAATAATCAAAATTAACTAACAACGTGTCGACACATAATCCAAACTAGATAAAATATATTAAAGCTTGAGTAGAACACGAGGCCCTTTATTTAGAATACTGATATGAATTTAATCTGATAAACACCAATTCGTACATAAGGATTACCGAAATAATGTAAATTAATACAACGTGGAAATAACAAATGTATGAATACAAGGATTCTTACATATCAGCGGAAGCGGATTGAACCCAATTCCCCACATAGTGCCTCGTATTGAAAGCCCCTCAAGATCCTCTCAATGTGATTTCAACACCGACGAGATGTCTTAGATTGCTGAGAGGGAATCGAACCGAGAGCTTAGGCTTTGCTAGAGTTTAATGACAAAATATGAATTGGAAGATGAAATTCTCTAGAAGGAGGCGGCTATTTCTTTTGAGGGGTGGAGGTTTTTGTGATTCTTATGTCATGAAAAACCTAATCCCTTCTTTAAATGCCAAGTCCCAAAATTCCACTCGTTAAGCAACTCGTTAGAAATCGGTTTACAGCTTTCGTTAACTTAATTAGACCGTTATGAACTTGTAATTAAATAATGAGTTACTAGTGAAGGTTGTTCTATTTTTAATTAACTTAACAAGTCGAATTAAAATACTAGCAGTCATATCGAATAACTATCAAGTTATTCATCAATCTCAAATTAGCAATTGATTAAACTTGCAAGTTTAACCAATTAATTCATCAACTTATATATATTTGACAAATATATAAATATTGAGAAATACATTTCTCGATATATATCTGAGAATCTCATTTAATTTCATTCATGAAATATTATTGATATCATTGTATGTGTGTAATGACAGCTAGGCTCGGATAATAGTAAGTTGTATAATAATAATAATTGACCAATTACTATTATTATAACGATTAATAAGAGTAAGATCTAGCCGATCGCTCGTAGCAGCAAATTATCATGAGAACCAGCACTAGTAATATCGTTACTAAGGTGAACACTAAGTTCCGGTAATCACGTTTAACCAACCCGGTAAATGAATTGATACGATTGTCATGGCAGACACAATAAAAGGGAATCAATTCTCATTGATTCTAACACTCGAAACACCCCTTGGGCCGATTACTTTCTGATTCTTTTATCGCGCGATCTACAGTCGTAGTCAACCATTATGCATCGGACTTTAACCAAGAAAAACACACGGAGTAGAAGCCCGAAAAACTTATGTTGATTGTAGGGTCAAAGATACGGATAACACAAGCGAAACTCCGGGCTTGTGTCAGCTTTTCTTTTTATATACAATAATAACTCCAAGCGGAGACACGTTTTGGTTAAGAGGACTAGGTAGACGATTAATAAGATAAACCGATGTTTTAAATGCATATTGCCAAAAGGATAAATCGAGTTTAGAATGAGCGAGCTTGTGAGACCCATATCAACTATATGACGGTGACGACGTTCGACACGACCCATTTGTTCATGAGTATGAGGGCACGAGAGGCTTCGGTGAAGAATACCCGTTCGAAGAAGCTTATATTACACGTTCAAAACTCCGCTCCCAATCGGTTTTTGAATGGCAAGAATTTTTTTTTTGAATTAATGGTAGTTCCACAATCGAAATTCTTTAAAAACATTAAAAGCGCGCCAGTTTATTTGCTAATGGAAAAAACCAGATCAAACGTGAATAGTAATCTCATCAAAATGAAAAGAGAAAATAACGTTTTCACTTCACTAGAAACGTGAGAGAAGGACCCATGGAATCGAGAGAATATAAGTTCAAGCGGTTGAGAGCTGCGTTTATTACTCAAAAATAATGGAACTTTCGTTAATTTACCCATAGGGCACGAAGTACAGGACTCAATTGACTTAAAAGACAGACGAGACTTCTTATTTAAACTAGGACTTAACAAATTAAAAATCCGATCATTCGGATGTCCTAACCTATGATGCCAGACAATACTCGACACAGACTATAATGCAGAGGAGACGACACGTTGGTGAATGCGGGAAAAGAATAGAGGCCATGATTACTCGGTCCGGTAAGTAGCAGGCGATGCGTTACCTGATCCTTGACAACAAAACAATGTGGGTAAAATTCAAAATAGCGATTATCGATTGCAAAATTTTGAACAGATAATAAAGAATTATTAACCGAAGTGTACAAACATTATGTACTTGATGGGTGAGATGAGGTTTTCAAACGCATTACGTATTACGGATGCTTAAATGTTGACCGTTCGCAGCTTTTGAACACGTTGACCCGTGATAAAGTGCGGATACGGAGGGATGCAAGATCAGGTGTGATGTGGTCTTGAGGCTCTGTATCGGGGAATCCAGGGGAAAATATGGAATGGCGTCTCATCTGCGGCGTGGTTGGTTCGGCGTCGGAGTTGAAGGGCAGTGGAGAAAACTACTTGTGTGAGAAGAAATTTGCTTGAGGGAGGTTGGTACATTATGGTGAGGCATGTATTGTGAGTGCATAAATTGAATCACATAATAAGCCTTCTGCAGTCGCTCGAAGAAGCGGAGAACGCCTTTCATTATTGGAGAACCCCACGGCGGGATTACGAGCAAATGGCCACTTTGAGGATCGGCACCTCGTGATTTAGCGAGATGGGCCGAGCCACATACTGAACAATAGGCGGAGGTGTAGGCAACAAACCATCTGATGGAGAAGACATCAATGGTGTAACTAGGTTAACAAATTCATGAGTCCCCAAAAATTCATAGCAGCCCGAAGACATGTGAGAACCCCGAGAATAAACCAACGACTTCAAATCTTTAAAATATTTTTTGAGACCCTGAAGAATGTAGATGAGAAAGGTTTCATGAGGTGGCTTCTTACCAATAGCAGCAAGAGCATCATACGTGGACTTGGCCAGATTGAGATATTCCGTGATAGTCATATTTGATTGTTGCTTTAACCCAGTGAGTTTATCATGTGGAGCAAGATGACTTGAAAAGAGGATTAGCGAGGCAACATACTTGGCATCCCCGAATAGCACGAAGAAGTCTTACCCAGCCCGGTAAAGGCGTTAACTTTCTTCAGACATAGAAGAAATTAAGAGGCTCATGATCAACTTGTCTTATGCAAATAACATAATTGATCTGACAGTTTACCGTAAAATAACTGAAGGCTGCTGAGCGTGAGAAGGGGGGCAAGGAATGGAGCCATCCACTTAACCAAATAAGTCATGACCTTGAAGCGGGCAAGTTAGTGCTCTGAGATAAGGAGATGATTAGTGTTGGTGAGCTTGATAGAAATATAGTGGTAAGTGTGATTGAGTTGGGTGAATGGAGGGGGTGGTGGTGATGTGGTTGTCGACGAGGAGGCAAAGGAGGCCATGGTGGACATAATAGGTGGGAGAGGGAGAGAAAAAGATTGATGCAGGGAAGGATTTATGGTAGGAAGGCTATTTGTGAGATGTGAGTTGGGGACAGACCAATGTTCTGAAAAGTTGATAGTCGAAACTAATGAGTAAGGTTGAGGTAGTGAGTATGGGAAAGGAGCTAAGGGGTGCCAGATATGTGTGATGATTCAACAAAAACTATGGGTGAAGAACTCATACATGTGGAGAAAGGAGCACCAGACATTGTTGTCCTGGTGGCGGCGACGGCCACGGGCAATTCGGCGAGAGGTGAGCCTTCGATACCATATTGAATCATAAAGCAAAGTATTATTCTAACTATAATTCTCACAATTCTCAGCACCTCAATGGTGTGAGTTACGTATGTATTTATAGGTGTATGATATGCAAGAGTTACACTTATACTAAACTATCTAGGCAATTATCTATGAGCTTCAATAATTATCATGTACAACTAAGAGATAATTACAATCCTATAGAGGTGTGTCTCTTCCAATAATTCTTAATCCGAATTACAAGACAATTGATGATTTGATTTTAAAAAGTGGGATGAAGAATGACATATTAACAAATAATCAAATACAAGGTAAATTTAACAAATATTTTCTTAACCCTACTTTCGTCCAGCATGGAAAAACAATATACTCATTATTAATTGTGATTAAAATTATTATATCAATTTAACACTTCTCTTAGACTCTTAGTATATATCTTTGCATGACTGAAAAAAGCAGTTTTTGGTTAAAAAAAAATGAGGGAAAAATTAGTGCGTTAGGAGCAGCATTTAAGTTTAATTACATTAATTAGTAAAACAGTTTCCAGTAATTGAATATGCTAAAGTACATTAATACAATGCCACGTGACATGCACTAAGTTTTAATAAAAAAGAAAATTATCAAATTAGCAGTTAGTCATGATGATCAAGTTGTTTTAATTCCTAACCATCCAGACTCTCAAGTTTGGTACTTGTAACATGCCTTGTTAGTTCAAATTCGAGTTGTGGAGTGGACCTGCATGAATTAAGTTCGAATCGGAAAATTTTAGTTCAATTCGAAAATTAATTGACCGAATTTATTATTTAGCCACCGTGTCAATTTGTAAACTCAATTGGTTGATATATACAGCTCGGCTAATACATATATTAGTTCGATGAAGTCGTGGAAAATTAATTACTCCGTATTGAAAATGCCGATCTATAAATGATATAATCCCACATGAAAGATTAGTAAAGTATAAATTAATTAATAAAATCCTACGTTATTCCTCATATCATCAAATAGATTTTAAGATGAATTCTTATGTACTTTTAATATGATA
Organism: Lithospermum erythrorhizon; assembly: GCA_019722365.1. NCBI lineage: Eukaryota > Viridiplantae > Streptophyta > Magnoliopsida > Boraginales > Boraginaceae > Lithospermum > Lithospermum erythrorhizon. Next base: position 18,050 of record JADFUC010001856.1, read on the forward strand.
TCAGTATGTTAATAAATTTCACGTTTAATCTCGGTTATTTAATATGATTCAGAATAGACCAGACTGCAACGGAACCCATTAACTCTATTCAAGATAGTCGTCCAACATAGAAGATGACAATAGTCGTAAATTCGTAATAGTAATAGTAATAGATAACCTCTAAGATTAATTTGCACGTGTATGTGTCGTGTAAAGTTCATCACTTGTTATAGTGATGCATCATGTATGCATGACCACCTTTATTTCTCTATTGCATGGTCTAAAAGTTTCGGTTATATCTGTTCGACTATTGACCGGGTCCAAAGATAATGATAAGCAGTGACGGATACAAATGTTAGCTACTACCAAATTGCACTTGCATAAAATTTCATAGAATGACCTGAATTACGGAAAATATTTAAATAATGCATTTCTAAACATTTCTGTCTTTCAAATAAAAGACCACAAATAATTTTATAGACCTCGAATTTTGAAAAAAATATTTTTGAAGATGATGCGTTTTTTATTATTGAATTAATAAAAATTGATCCAATTAAGTGTTTGTTATATTAAAAATGACTCATAAAGTGTAATATATATAATTTTTCCGTTTTACCCTTAGGTTTACCTATTAAAGTAGAGTTCATGTGCCAAAATTTTTTTCAAAATTTCAAGTACAAAATCATCTCCCGACGCTTCATTTGAAAGGTTTAAAATGCTCAAGCTACATATTTAAAATATTTTTCGTAATTCAGATGCATGTATGAAGTTTAGCCTAATACTTAAAATCAAGTATTTAGATGCATGATGCTTAAAATAGTTTTTAATTACATAGTACTTTTAAATGTGGAAACAGGAAAGGACAAGGCTTTGATTCATAATGGTTCATTAATCAAAATATAAATTATATCATTTTATAATATATTTTTCTTTTTCTTTTGGTATATTTTAGGTAACATGTATCATTTTTCTCAAAAAATCCATTAATGTTAATATTATAAGCTTATTTTTATATTTTAGCTAATGTGTACCAAGATCGTATGTACTAATTTCAAATGTTACACATTAGCTAAAATTTTTGAATAGATTTACTACATTTTCAATGTTAGACGTACATTAGCTAAAAATTATATTTTAGCTAATGTACTATTTTTCTCAAAATCCATTAATACTAAAAATCCATTATTTTATATTTTAGGTAATGATAATCTTCGTATGTACTCAATTTCAATGTAAAAATAATACTACATATTATAAAAATGTAACATCCTAAGATCGTATAATTTAAAAAATATTAAAAAAAAAAGTGTACAAAAATTCTTCAACGCACATATTTCGTATAGGGAGAATGACATATGGATCCCCGAGTTTATCTTTAATGTCAATTAGGTCGTCCCCAAGTTTTTGATATTACCACCTAAGGTCCTTGAACCAATTTTGACATGTCCAATTACCTTTATACCCCTATATAACAATGCTAATACTTAATTATATTCTTCCTAAACTATATTTGACACAAAAATTATTTAAAAGCATAATATATGAATATATTTCTAAATGAGTAGTTTTCATTTTATTTTATTATTGACGCTCCTTTATTTTTATACTCTACTACATTAATATTTCTATTATTTATTAAATTAATAATTACTCATAAAAAATAAATTTAGTTAAAATTAATTAAATGTTAAGGTGTTTATATAGAAGGGTATAATAGTGAATAAAGTATTTGGTTAATGTTAAAGGACCTTATTGACATATAAGAAAAAATTTAGGGATCCAAAGTAGTAATACAAAAAACTTAAGGATCTAATTGACATTTATGGTAAAACTCGAACCTGAATGTCATTTACCCATTTTGTTTATGTACCAAAATTCGTTGAACAAATTTGTATAGATTACTTAAAAGGTAAAAATAACCTTATATAATTGACATTAAATAACTTTTTATTGAGAAGATTATACATTTTAGGTAATATGTATCAAAAGAATAAAAAAATAATTAAAAAGATATAATTTTCATTTTTTATTATAAATGAACTATTAATAAAAAAAAAACGTTATTAGACCTTAATTTTTCACGTAACCAATTCAAACAGACCTTCACTTAGATGATGTAACGCTTTCGCTAGGTGTTGTATGTTTAAGTGTCTGTGTCAGTGTTGAGATGTTAGAAGCTCCTTATTAGGGCCTTAGGGACGATCATTTTTAAATCTTAAAATTTGTAGCTTACACCTCTGTTTTAATTTATTACTGACGATATAGTAACATTTTATCAAATAGATGAATATTACTAATATATCTGATTATTCGTGGGATTTTATCAATATCCTAAAAAGTATTTTATCAAAAAGCAACTTTAGTTAATTATGAAGATAAAAAGTATTTATTAAGAGACAAAAGAATAATTTTTGCTATAATATGATCAAGTAAATTGAAATGTAAGAAGTATTTGACAATTCTTCAAAAGTTCTAATTAACTAGTCGTTTGCCCCTTTCTTCATTTAAGAGTCATCCGTTCTTTTGATATTTTACATTTTTTTTTTCCTTTAGCCAACTTCCTGGACTTATTATTGTCAGTGATGATAAGGCATACACATTATCTACTGATCTACCTAAAATACAAAGACTCAGTCTCGAGTAATAGATAGAATTTTGAAATTGTTTTATCATTGGCTTTCCAACATTGAGTGAATTGATGATTTGGCATTAAAAAGTGGGTTGAGGCTATTTTTAATTCCAAAATGTAAAAGCTATAAAATGTCCCCCTAGTTCATCATAAAGCTTGTAAATTGGTCCTCAATTGACTAACCGTTAACGTTAATCTGAACGCTGGGATCAATTTGGGTGTGCCAGCGCAATTTCGAGATCAATTCCGCAACTTTCAAGGTAATTTGGCACTCATTTTACAACTTTTTTACATTTTACGACATCAAAAACAACTCGAATCTACTTATTACACCAATCATCAATTATCTCTTTCAACATTGGTCATAAAAGTTATATTGTCAATGGAAAAGAGAAACAAAACAAAAACAGCAAGTTGTTGATTTCAAGATGCTGATTATTATTACTGACGTGAAAAGGAGTATCCAGTGAATATATTTAGCAGCCCATAATGTTGTATGTTTGCGGAAAGTCATAACTCATAAGCACTGATGAAACCTACATTTAGGTCAAACGAATTTTTTTCTTTTTTCATAATTAATGCATATATTAATTCGAAATATTAATTACAAAAGTTATAGCATTATTAGAAACACTAAAAACGCTATCGGAACTAATATTAAAACTATTATAATCCAAATCGTTAAAAAAACTTATTAAAATATCGAACCAGTTTACAAATAATTAATATTAGTTGGATACTAAAATAACCTACACCTAACCAAAGTTAATAAATTTTTTTATGATGTTTTTGAGATTGTAGAATTAATTCCAATGGATGTCCAGATCGATTTTTCAATATAGTGTGTATTGTCCTATTGGGTCGACTTGACACATGGAAAATAATATTTCTTCCGTTTTTTTAGTTATCATCTTAACAGAAAAAAAATTATTTTAAAATACTGGCTTTGTAATTTAATGCAATATTTCATCGATTTTTTCCTTGTGACTCTCTTTATTCAAAGCTACAATGTAAGCAATGAATACAATTTTGTTATGCTAATAATATTTCTAATACCAATACATTCATTATTCATTGATTAGGAATATATATGTAAAATGCCATTCATTCAATAACCTACACAATCAGATTTTTAATTAACGTGAAAATACCTAGAATGATAAGACCTAAGCTATTCAGGAACCATAATCAATGAATAATGATTCTTAGAAACATTATGAATGAATAAGCCTATTTAGAATCCTTCTCATTCAATAGCCTACCTAATCGACATTTAGTGCTAAAGACTAACACTGCCGTGAGCCGGTATTTATAGGCCCAAAACCGCCTAAAAGACATCAGACACGCTTCTTTAAAATTCTCCACAAGATCTGACTTGTCATCATCCATCAAGTCCTAACTTCTCGACTCCAACATTGCCAACTGACTCGGGCAAGCTCACCCGGGTCCCGATATACGAGGCCACCAAATTCTTGATCTGGGCGCATATTCATCAAATCTCCACTTGACTGAAGCCTCCATATATCGAAAAATCAAAATCCCTAAAAGTGCACCGTATAAATCAGACAAGACAAGGACAGATAAATGGGAAACAATTTGTAGCCGAAGTACTGGGACGGGATGACAAACCAGATGAACACCTGTATAGATAATGCTTACTACAACTCTACTAATACATATTGCCCTCGTCATCGACAAATAACATAACATATCAATAAAAAGTCTAAAAACCATCGATCTGACTTTGAAGAACAAATCTCCAATTAACAAATTTATATTTCAATTACTAACAACATTAACCCCCTGCAAGCAAGAATCAATTTAACTAGTGTATACCAAAGTATGTTTTACTTGTCCCATCAGTACGGTAAATGCAAGTCATACACCTCTTCTTTCCCTGCATTTGCATCGATTAGTCCCTTCCTTTGATCATCGATCTCCAAGGACGGTCTCCTCTCCAATGATAGACTGTCATTGAATAGTCTCAATACCAACAATGCATTTAATGTGACGAGAATCGAAGTTCCTCTCCAAATCAAGAAAACACAAGGATCTAACTCCTCCTCATTGTTATACCTCTCAGAAGGTGCTCGCACGGTAAAGGCCTCACGACATCCTCGAACTACCCGACGATGCTCCAATCAAACCCTCGCTATTGAGCATTTGCCTCTGGGGTGCTGACGGTAGCGCCTCTCTCCTACCACTACTAACTCCACAATTTGACTACTCCACCAAGCTTCTCCCAACACCATAGAAATCGACCTTAACACGCATTCGCCTTTAACATACAAAGTACCACATTTCACACCTTCGTAATCATACCAACCCCATGTACGCCTCAACCTCCTTTCTCCTAAGAAACCTAACCCTTCGCCTAACAGACTCAGAGATAAAAAAATTCAGAGTCAGCAAGTGCACATGCCTAACCTTGTTTAGCGTGCATCTATCATCACGCATTCCATCCTAGCTCACCATCCCAACCGCCCCGGCAGACGAACTATTTGCCACCGAAACGATGTCACCATCCAACTACTTACGCTGAGAACCACTCCTCATAAGACACATATGTTAACACTCCGAAATCCAGACTCCACACATCGGTGTTAAATGTACGAGCATCAAGAATCAAGGCCATGTCCCCTTCTTGATGCATACTACTCCGGTAATAACGATAATACCACCTCAGAGCTTTTTCCGTTGCACCCGCTTGACATACTGCATCTAACTCCACAACACTAGCGCACATCAATAACCCTCTTCGGACTCATCATCGGTACGCCGAAGAACTTTTTCTCCGATGTATCAGCGAACCCGACTAATAAGTAGCAATTGGGTAATTTAACGCCCGAACTAAAAAACTACGGGGTACTCTATATCATAGTAGAACTAACCTTATCCGGGGTCACAGAATCCATAACTATTTCTCCCTGTGAACTTCTCTAAATTTCATACTTTCTCCACCCATCTTCTTCGCATATCTGAAACCCCAAGCTCGATACTAGCTCGTTATAACGCGAAGCAAATTTATACCAAAACAAACAATAAGTAATTCTAAGATATGAATTATGTAAAGTACTAAAAATAATCTAGACATAGATTTAACGTGTGGCCCCTAATACCGTGTTAAGACTAATCCACCGCAGCCACGTAACAAATTTCACTATAACGAGTGAACAAATATGACTCGAGCCAACTTAGCTCTCGATGTGTCGATCACTACACTTAGATCTTAATATAATAGTAAAACCTAAGCTAGCAACCCTAACTATCTATTCAATAGCCTACACAATCAGATTTTAGGGTTAAAGACTCAATACCAAGCGGAGGAGTATTTATAGGCCCAAACCGCTCGTAATCGCTTCTTTAAAATCTCCCGCATCGGAACTTGGTTGGGACTTGTCATCACCCGATCAAGTCCCGAACTTCTCTGACTCCAAAATTGGCCGAAGTAGGGACGACCTGGTCCCGATCTATGACACAAAAGCCACCAAATTTGATTCAAGGCATATATTCAACACTTTCTTTGTAAAATTTATTGTAACTCTATGTAGTTAGAAATTTATGTACTAGTTATTTGTAATACTTAATATTTGTATTCGTAATTTGCAATACTACTCTTCATCGCTAATCTAAAAAAAAACTTCAACAGATTGATTGTAAGAATAACATTAATGTTGGATTTTTTTGTTAATAAGCGATGATTAAATTAAAAACAAACGATCCTATCGGCTTGAGCCTAAAATACAAAATCACCTACCAAAGACATTCAAATCGCAAAAACCTATTTGAATCCTAGCCCTATAACCATTCTAATATAAGATGTCTATAGCCCAAATCAAAATAAAATAGGCTAAAAAACTACAACCCATGTACTTAAGTCCAACAAGAGTTCTCGCACTGGGTCTGCAGCGTGAACGTTCCAGACCCCATCCAACTCGCTCATAAAAAGAGAGGAAGCACGACAACGAAGAATTATCCTACCCATGACTGACAGCCACATTGTTTTTGCTTTAGGAAATTGAGACACTACTTGTACGTTCAATGCCGATATTCACGCATAACAAGAGTTTGAAGACATCACCACCCGCAGGAGCCGAATCTGAGACAATGACGGTGGATGAGTTTCGAAAGGATTACGATCCGATGATTTGAATATCATCCGGGAAAGTTCAATGTAGTGGCGATGCCTTGGGTCGGCAAGGAAGTAAGGAGCCAACAGGAGTCAAAAATGTGATTGGGGTAAATTTTGAGGTCGAGCGATAGATCTTTGTTGGCTTCATATGAAGTAGAAGGTTTAGATAAAATAGGAGAGATGCAAAAGAAAGATGACAAAGTGCAAGGCTCGGCTCCAGGAAGCGTAAGAAGGAGGTAACTGAAGCTTACAAAATGCATTTACTGCATTCTCGCGATCAGAGAAATGAGCGGTCAGCGCTTCACTTCGCCGACTTAAAAGGAGATTCGATGAGCTCACAATGCTTCATATAATATGCATTCGGGAGTACTAAATGTACCAAATTTAAGGGAGAACTACCGTGGTCGGGATGAAGAGAAATTGTGGATTTTGTAGCAAAGTGTTTGATTTGTCAACGTGTCAAGATCGACCATAAACCCTCCTGGGCAGGTCAACCACCGATGCCCTCGAATGGACGGGAGTAAGATCAACATGGACTTTGTGTTTGGCTTCCGAAAAACCTCTTTAAAAGTTGAAATAATGGGATTTGGGTAATCGCCGATATACTATCTAAGACCGCTCATTTTCTACCCACAAAGAACCGACGGGCTTGAAGCTGCTGCTATAATGTAGACTGGGACAGACTACGGGTGCCGAGAGTATCAAGCTCGATAGGGACAGGTTCACTTCGAGGTTTTGGGGGAGGTTTCCGTGAAGCGCTGGGGACGAAGGTTCATTTGAGTATCGCGCTTCATCCTCAAACGGATTCGACATCCGTAGAACGATTCAGACGCCGGTGCCATGTCACAGCCAAGGCGGTTGAAGCCTCGGGTAGTCGATGAGGAATTTCCAAAATGGAGTTCGCTTTTATAATAATAGTTTTCAAGCTTAAAATGAAACGCACCGCTGGTTTTGTATGGCGCGTAGACTGCTATATGTCGAACGGCGTATGAAAAGAAAGATTATGGTCTCGAAATAAAGGAGAGTTCGACAGAGAGAGTAAAAGTGATACAACAACATTTGAGGACGGTACATGATAGAAAAAGAAGTACGCCGACACGCCGAGTGAATTTGTCGCTCGAGGCGGGCGACGAGTATTTTTTGAAGATATCCCATAGAAGTAGCGTAATGAAACTGTATAGTTATGGAAACAGTCCCCGGTATATTGGACCGCTTGAAATCTTAACAGCGGAGCAGAAGCAAATCCATTTGGCCTTGCCTAGAGAATCGGAGAGGATCTATGATGTGTCTCCATGTGTCCTGCTTTGAAAGTACGTGCCTGGATGAGTCGTATCTAGAAGTTTCAAATTGACACTGAAAGTGTATTCGAATTTATGAGTAATCGGTAGATCTTGGATCGAAAGAAGGTACCGAGGAACAAAGAAGTGAAATTGGTAAAAGTTTTGTGGAGGAATCATCGAGTAGAGGGAAGGGAGTCATGGAGAGATATTAGAACCGTATCTGCGAAATTTCGTCCAAGTGTTAATGATTCGTTGTTTGATTTTTACCTTTAAGAAGTTTTTGGAAGCTGAGAATTTCGAGGATGAAATTTTTTGCTAGGTGGGTAGAATGTAAAAATCATTAACGACTCGTTAATAAGTAAATTAAAACTAGAGATTATTAAATTTAATTACATAAAAATTCAATTCTACTTAGTACTTTTTGTACGCACGTTAAAGTTCGGAAGTTGGGCTTGCTCCAGAAAAGTTAAACGAGAGGTACGTATCGAATAAAATGTTCGATTATCACCGGTTGGACTATCAACAAATCCAATTCCTTTAATGATCAACAGCCTATACCTCAAACCCATTTCCGCTCCCTTTCCCCTCACAGATAATCAGGAGGAAATGCTAAGAAACATTTCATTCTTCTTCTTCCATTTTCTCCTTCATCTCTCAAGCTTTGGTTGTTTTTGGAGAGCTTCCACCATCGCCCTCGCTGCTTTTACAGGTAAGAAAGCGTCCGATCTTGTTGAATATTTTGGGAGATCGCCTGAAAGGACTTTTTGCCTAATTTTGCATTGAATTTTATTGCTCAATTCCATTCTTGATTGTAAATTAGTTAGTGATTTAAAATATCGGCTCGAGGTGGGAATTTCGGATGTTTTGAGCGCTTGACTTTTTTGGGAGTTGATGTTATAGTCGAGTTGACTTCTATTTCATTTCGGGGTCGACTTTCGCTAAAATGCATTATAGCATATGTTATCGAACGTTATTTTGATTATTTTGAAACGAGATTATGGGTTATAAGGTCGGGAATAAAATACGTTGAAATTAGTCTAGTGGATTTCGAGTAGTGTTTTGATTGGGATTAAAGGTCGATAAGAATGCTTAACTAATTCAAAAGTTGAAATTTGCTGATTGAAATCGATTGGAAATGTTGGGGTGTTGTATAAGGTATCAAGTGATTACGGGATTAACCAAGTGAAAGGATTAAGGATTAGTCCGGAAAGCGAAATTGCCATCGTAGTTGTTATTGAACATAATTAGTAATCTATACGTGTTGTCAATTGTACTAAAATGGGTTGAAAAGTTAGGAATTTAATTAGATATGGGCTTAAACGTTACGAGTAGTAATTATATTTTTCGATGTTTTGCTCGTATCATGAACAATGAGGATCGATCGATCGAAGCCATGCCACGTACTGGGCCAAGGATTTATCACTGCTTGTTACCTTATTATGTCCTGCTGAAGTATATGGTAAATTTGATTCTTGACTGCATTCAGATATAAACTTATCCGTGAGTATAGCTGTGACCACAGAGGTCGACTTTTATGGCGTGTCAGGTTAGATGCCCACGGTGTTTATTCGGTGTATTTGTGTTTGAATATATTTATGTTCGAGCGTAGGTCCTTCGGTATGTTTATGTCTCCGAGTGTATTCATGTTGGGTGATTTGTGTTATGAACGTATTCAGGAGTATATTTATGTTCGAGCATGTTCTATACGAAATCGTTGTATCGTGTATATTATGGACGCTACAACGTAGATTATTAAAGCGAATGCTGTATGTTTGGTATCAGATGTGTGAATTCAGAATTGTTTGAGTTGAGAATGTTTCTGGGATGATGCAAGTTCGAAGGTGATCCCGCCGAAAAGGATACGACGATGTTGGTGTTCAAGGGCGAGCCCGCCAAGTATATGTTTGGTTGCTGGGGCGCTCGGGCATGAACCCGCTGAAAAGCGATTTAAATGTGATAAATGTACGTTATTGTGTTTCATATTATCGTAGTTGTTTTACCGTGTTGTAGTTCGAATCGCCGTGGTTAAGTAGATTTGTTTACTCGCAAGTGATTATGCAGGATAGCGAGATCAAAAGTGACATGCGAGTTAACGTAAGCTAAATTCCTATAATGTGTGTGGCTGTTAATGGCTGTATTTGCGATGATGCCTTGATAATTGTTATATTCCCCAGACAGATATATATATATATATATATATATATATATATATATCTACTTTATCGCTACGTCTATACTCTTTATTTGTATACCCTTATTCTGACGCGGTAACATCCGCCGTTTCCACTAAGTCACAGCTTACTTTCCCCACCTTCGTATCGGCTGTGTGGCACGCAAATGGGCGGAGTTCGGCAAGGCCCGTGGATTTACTTAGGCGAGGACAAGCTGCTAGATCTCGGCAAGGACCTTTTCTTATTTTGATGTACTCAATCTTTCATTTGTTTTGGGATGTTGAAACATTGTAAACTATTTGTGGAATATTGAGACTCGGTACGTGATTTAAATTTTACACCTTTCGTTGAAGTTAGGCGACGCCATCACGGTTAAACTCTCAGATTACAACATTTTTGAGTTTTCGAACTATTTACTTTTTATCAAACTATCCGGTTTATTGGTAGTTAAACAGTGATTTTCGTGTCAACCATCGTATCGTGATTCTCGTATACAAGTTGATGACGACTTCCAACTCGAGGCGCATTTACTCATGGTCGTTACAATTATGGTATCGTGAGTGTGTTTCCGCTTTTAACTGGTTCTGTAAGGTGCTCTACGCTTCAACATTTTTGTAAAAATTTTGTGTCACGAGTCTTTATGAGTCTAAATTATTACTTTTCCTTTCTTTCCGTAGACTGCCCGAGATGCCACCGGTAGCCGAAGGCGCAGACGTAATCGCGACCTGCTAGGGTGTAGTGCTTCGTAGCAGGCAAGATTGCAGGGGTTGACGCTGGAAGAGGCCGGGTGTACTCTGCAGGCAAGTGGCGCTGAGGCGCTCGTGGAGCTGTAGGGAAGGGGCGCCATAGAGCCGAAAGGACCAATCGTCCCTGTGATGGTGCAATTCTACAGAGTCGAGTACGTGATTTTGGAGAGGCAGCTGTAGGCACGTAGCCCCAAGCATTCGACTCCAAGTTGGCACTCCGAGAGGCGGAGATTCCTCTGACACATAGGAGATAATCCGTTGATTATACAAACTCCGAGATAAGTAGATCTCATAACACAAGATAATCCTGACTATTTCGTTCAGCGGAAGGCTCAGTTCGCCCTAAGGCTGCTCTAGGCTATTCGCTAATTACTTGCTCCCTCGCCTTATACCTTGCCAAAGTGTTCGGGTGGATAAATGCATTCCTCGGATTCGCAGCGAATCACGAGGCGACAAGCAGCTCTTATGCTCGGGACGTATCAAAGAATTTCGATTTGTTTCATGATCCTCGATACGGAGCTTCCATGAAAAATATGGACGCGTAATTTTTAATACTTTCCCACTTCTTCTTTTAGCCTCGCTTTTACCGACATCTTCCTCCTTTAGGCAATGAATGCAAGTTATGTTTTGGCTCACAGTTAATCGCCTAAATGATCAAGTACGGAGACTGATCGAGAAGCGTCAAGTGACAAATCTGAGGAGGTCAGCGCTAATGTCAATGTAGGTTAAACGCCTTACCCTTCATATAAGGAGAAAATGGAGGCCATCAATTGATATGTCAACAAGCTTCGCAGATAATGCATGATTCAAAAAGAGATGTAACAACTTGAAAGACTAGCCACGCCCGGGCCGCTGACGCTGAAAAGATCGCGCCGCCTTGATCAAGAAACTAAGAGACGGAGAAAGTTCGAAGCTGAAACTGGAAGCGAGGTCCAAACAACTGGCTTTGTGAGTCTTTAGCTTAACAAATAAGGGCGGAAGAGTACTTCAAAACTTCGAGGATACCTCTAAATATAAGTCATTAAAGTGGAAAAGACGCTTTTATCGCCTTTCGAGTTTGTCAAACCTGCAAAGATTCGACTCCTTCACTATTGGCGAAGTTAGCGTGAGTTTATCTCACCGCATTCTCGAGTGGTTTTGTTCACTTTATTTTAATGCTTTTTCGCCTCAAGAGGCGAAGGCGCTAATCCTACGAATCCTCGCATACCCCATTAATCTTTATCGTAATAGGCCACGCTTTCCTATCACGGATTATGTAACTTCAAAACAATTTGCTACTTGTTTTTATATAGCTTTTGTGTTATTATTTCCATGTTTCTATCCTTTATTTGGCGCCTCTATGTTAATGGTCTTACATTAAAGGCGACAATATACTGTATCTCCATGTAAAAAGGAGCGAATATTTCAGGTTTCAAGACCTTTATTTATCGTTTGTTTGCATTTTATCTTATTTCTCAAAGATATTGGAATATATGGGCTCGTCGTTCCTTTACTCCGCTATTTGCTGGTATTTTGGGGCCCTTTATTTGCGATTTCTTAAATAAATGATCGGTTCATTTTAATCGATACATATTTTAGTGATTCTATGCGGCCAGACGCCAAAGAATGTGAGCGTAGCTGCTTCCACATAATTTTAATTTACTTTAACGAAACGTAAACTACAACTTTATTAGATTTTGACCTCGCTATGAAAGTTGATTCCCATATTTCAAGGTTACACATAATATTTGCTTAACTTAGAGGAGCGCTATGTCCGGGATAGACTTTCCTTCTAAGTCTTCCAATTCGTAGTTCCCCGACCTAATATTTATTTGATACGAGCAAGGCCTCCCATTTGGGACTCAAATTGTTGTTTCGGGGGTGACTTAGTGAAAATAATTCAACCAGTCTCCCATCGCAACCGCCGATTTTCACTGGCCGGTTATAAGATCGGCCGTGAGGCGCTTATACTTTGAGTATTTTGTGTTATAATGTCATCCCAGAACTCATCCAAGTTCAAATATTTTCAATCCCCTTTCATTCTTTCTCATCAAATGGTTTGCCTATATGTCAGTAAACCTACTTCACCGCAATACCGGGCCAAGCATTCACACAAGGTTAGTGAGCCTCATATCTTGATTGTGGGTAGAAATGTAAGAGCTGTTAACCGGTAACTCTTCCACCCACTTCTCTACTTTACCCATTTTGCAAGGGGTTTCTTTGATTCCTTTCGATATGATGTGGTTCATGACTTCCACTTGTCCATTTGATTGAGGGTCGAGACAGTACGAATCTATGCAATACGGAACTTCATGAAATCCGCTAATATTTGTCCTTCAAACCAGGCCTATTATTTTAAACCAATATCTTCGGGTATCCCAAACCGAAGTTAATATATTCTTCCAATCGAAATGGATCATGATTCCTTTCGCTTCTTCGGGAAACCGCTACTATCCATTTGCTTAAGTAATCTACAATCACACATAACTCATCTCCTCCTTTCGCTTCTAGGTAAAAATTTAACTAGATCGATTCTCTCATAAGGAAAGAACAGGCTGACATTTGGCGTCAACGCCAAGCAAAGTAAATCGTGGAGAATTTCCCAACTGCTGACATGCGCTACATTTCATTACATATGCTACGTAACTTCACAAGCTAGCCAATAATAACTCGCTCGCGATTGATAGCTACGATTCGCTTCCAATGTGCGATTTCCACACCATCCTCATGGATTTCGCTAAGACTGGGAATATCTATCACGAGACGCATAAAAGTAACGACCATCCCACAATTTTGTACAATTCTTCTTGGTAGATTTGGAACCCGAATGCGATTCTCAGATTTTCGCTTCACATTTCGTCTCGGTGCAATATCCCCGCTGGCAGAATCGTACAACAAAGAGTGTTCCAACTTTCGATCCACTCGACTACACTCTAATATAGCGTCTTTCCTCATAAGCAAAAGCGAATCACATATTTCCAATATATACCTCTCATAAAGCAGATCGCTATAATAGGTCATTGCCAACCTCGATGTTGCCCATTTTCATTCTCCTCTCTCGGTTGATATGTTCAAAGACAACTCTCTTAAAACTTTGGGGTATCGATGTCGCATGATATTTTTTCAGGATTTCACTTTTGACCCCACAAACTCCTCGGATTTGATCAATTACCAGCTTTGAATCTCCCTTACCCAGAACCTCCTCAACATCGAGTGATTTTACCAACCTCAAGCCCACTATCATTGCCTCATATTCTGCTTCATTATTTGTAGCGGAAAAAGAGAACCGCAAGGCATATTCTAAAGTATTTCCTTCTGGGCCACTTATTAAAACTCCCGCTCATGCACCTTTATTGTTTCGCGCCCCATCCACGAGGCGCCTAACCGAACGTCAGTTTAACTTTCTTTGGCTTTGCAAGGAGTGGCTCGACCAAGGCATTCCGCAACAAAATCCGCCTTTAACCCGGGCTTTCATACTTGTCACCTGGGTGGTAAGTTATTTCGAATGCGACCCACAGCCTGCAGCGAAGTCGCCCATAACGCGGCTTCGGCTATTACCGCCCAAAGGTCGATCGCTTATTACTGATAGGACGGTATTCGAAGTAATCCTTTAACTTTCAAGGATATAATCGTGGCAAAAGAATCCTGTCTATGACTTATATCTTTCTGATCTGCCTCAAAGACATGGCTTACAGATTGGCTTTTGTATCAAATCCGCTCTAATTTGACCACCACTTACTACCACATCCGATATACAGTGTAATTTGTAAGGTTTCACTCGTGCTCCGGGTCGAAAGTAACCGACTGCACTTAGGTACTTCTCTTTGGACATGCGCCTTAGTGTTTTAAAGAAGGGGAGGTTCCTTTCATTTTGACAGCGATATAAAGCGATTAAAATGACGAGACAATTAGTCAACTTTGTACATCCTTATAACTGTTTGGTGGTTTCATCATTAGTAGCGCTTATATTTTATCGGGGTTGGGTTCAATACCCTTTTCACTTATCATGTACCCAAAAATTTTCCCGATATAATGCCAAATAAATATTTCTCGGGTTTGACCTTTAATAGGATTTCCCTTAGCCTATTGATGGTTTCCCTAAAATTTCCCATGTGATCCGCCCTAGTTTTGCTCTTCACCAACATGTCATTAACGTAGATCTCCATCTTTCGCCGAATTTGAGAGGCGTATAGAATTTACCATCCGTTGATAGGTTGCTCCTGCATTATTCAACCCAAAAAGCATAACTCTCCAATAGTATAAACCATATTCCGTGATAAAAGCGGTATTTTCCTCATCCACCGGGAACATTTGTATTTGATGATATCCCCAAGATGCATCCATAAAGTCATAGACTTCGTACCCTGCACTGTGATCAACAAACCTTCCTAGGCATGGTAGTAGGTAGAAGTCTTTAGGACACGCCTTGTTGAGATTACTGAAATTCGTGCACATTCACCACTTATTGTTAGGTTTCTTAACTAGCACAACATTAGCAATCCAATTGGGGAATTTTAATTCTCGAATTGCATTGGTTTTTAGTAGCGTTTGTACCTCCTTCCTAATCGTCAGATTCTTTTCATCATTGAAGTTTCTCTTTTTCTGCTTGATTGGTGAAAAGGTGGGGTCAACATACAACGTGTGTATCAGAATCTGTCGATCTATACTGCATATCTTTTGGTCCCTGTGCGAAAAAAGATTCAGATTATCTAACCAATGATATCAAATTTTGTTTGTGTTCTTCATCTAACCTTGTTCCTGTTCGGAAACTTTTATCGTTTTCCACTTGCTTGAAGGGAACCTCTTCTATCTCCTCATGCGGTTCTCCTTTGTTTGCGCTTTCTCTTTCCTTTGGCGAGTTATCTTCTTCCTCTTCGTTTCTCACCACATTCCCTATGCTCCCCCGGGTAGGGAATTTCACTAGGTGAATGGGTGATACAATAGCTTATAGAGCGGTTTCCAAGATTTGACATCCTATTAATCCACAAGGAGGAATCAACTTATATCTACCACCGTGAATCGGCAATAATCAGGATACCTTCATTCTACTCCCACTGTGAAATTAACGTGACTACCCCCATAGCATACGTTGTAATGCCCCAGAACCTATCGTGTGTGAAGCGCTTAAAATAAGCCCGCATAGCCTGCCGAAAGTGCTTATGTATAAGATATCCGCAAAGCTACCTGTATCCACAAGCATTCATTTCCACCGTAAAATTTGAGATTATCGGGGCTATTACTACCATGTCATCATGGGGTAATTCAATGCCATGCAACTCTTGATCCGAGAAAGTGATTGACTCGGTCCTTATTTCCGATGTTTTATTAATGGAGTATACTTCCCTTCTGGCATAATTCTTCCTTGAGTTTCGAAAAATCGCTTCCTCGCAATTCTAAATGGTGTCTATGCGAATCTGGCTGTCAGCGGTTCTAATGTTCCCTCTTGACATTGGGGCGATTATCATGAGTGGGCTCATGGTTGTGACGCTGGAGCATCCCGCCGAGTACCCTTCCACGAACTCCTTAGGTTGGTTAAATGTGAGTATTGGAACTTAGTGTTCACCTTTTAGTAATTGTATATTACTGGGGTTCTCAAGGATAATTTAAGGCTATGAAGTATCATAGATCTATCATTAATCGTTATAATAATAGTAATTGGTCGATTATTATTATTATACAACGCATTATCTCGAGCCTAGAAGGTCACATACATACAAAGGATATTCGAATTATATTTCATGCATGGAATTAAATCCAGATTCTTGTAAATCGTAGATGATTCTCAATATTTATATATTTGATGGATATATATCATTTAACATCAATTGGTTAAATCCTAAGTTTAATCAATTGCTAATTGAAATTAATGAATAACTTGATAAGTTATTCGATAGTGACTCGTTAGTATTTTAATTGACTTGTTAGTTAATTAAATGGAACAACTCACTACCGACTATTATTTGATTAGAAGCCATAACGGTCTAATTGCTAACTTGTTAAATTGATTTCTTAATCCAGTTGCTTAACGGAAGTAGAATTAGCTTTTATTTAAAGAAAGGAGACAAGGTTTTTTCATTTCATGAAAAACTCTCTGCCTCCCTCCCTCTCAAAAGCCGCTCTCCTTAGAATCGAAGAGATTTTCTTCCATTTTGTTCCTCACAACTCTAGGAAGCAAGTCACTGGATTCGATTCCTCCCCGGTGTGTCCATTTCTAGAGACATCGCTTTGGTGTTGGACAAGCAATTGAGAGGTTTCAAGGGGCATTCACGCTTGTTGGCTTGAGGAGTTGGTTTTATGGTCTTCCGGCCGCAACGTAGTTAACTCTTTTATTCATATTGTATTTTATGTGTTTTAAATTAATATACATTATTTTGATGATTCGGGATGTATGAATTTGTTGTTTTATCACGAGTAAACTTCATACTAGATTCTAAATGCATTATTCGTCAGAGTGTTAATGTCATTCTCATTGTGTATATTATTTCCAGACATGATTTTTTCAATCCGTTCATACGACCCCACTTGATTTGCTAAATCTCCCAAAAGTATAATCGCCAGTTATTATCTAGCTATTAACAAAATTGAAGGTATTGAATAAAAAATAAAAATGTCGATGTAAATAGAGGATATTACGACTAAATATAAGGAAAAAAGTACACTAATTTAAATGCAAATCTTTTTAATAGGGATGATTCCCCTGATCTTCCTATAAAGTGGACCCTAAGACAGAAAGATTATAGAAAAAGTAATTTTTTATTGAGAAAAGAAGTCAATTTTATCCACAAGGTTGTTCTTTACACGACATAGAACATGAAAATTCACGTACCTGGTTGTTGAAATATGAACAACTATGCTTAGGAATGGCGTCATATATATATAAATATATAGCTACTGGAGCATGCATGCATGTGTATATGCATGTTGATCCGATCCATCTTCAACCTGTTCATTTGGATATCTTGACCCACATCAATTCAAAGGTCACATATGTTGATGTAACATGTTGTATACTGGAAGTTTTAGATCTGTTGGAACTAAGAACTGCTAAGCTAACCGTTATAACACTTAGAATAATACGATAAAGCCGACAAAATAAGCAAAGAGAAAAGAAATAAAAACACCACTAAATGCTAATCCAGCAATTCAAGGTAACTTGCCTAGTCTCTGGGGCAAGAGTCTAAAATAAGGATTTTACTATAATGATGAGATATTACAAATAAGGTCTTATCTTCCTCTAACGCCCTATTCTACTCCAATCTAGTAAACGAGTCCAGACTCCCCCGACTACTATCCCTCACGTCAACACTCTCCCATGTTCGACTTACAATGATTTAAACAAAATAAATCTCTCAAGGATTATTATAACAAAGTGTTATAATCAATCGTACATTAGTTAGAAGTTTAGAAATTCTTCTAACACATTCAGCCTACAAGAAGAATATTTTCTCTCAACTCTTTTTTGCCTCTCCAATACAATGCTCAATAATACAATATGAGGTGTTGGACGGCTAGGTCTACAATGAGACATATTTATAGTGTAGGCACATCAAACATATACGGAAAGATCTTTCATAATCAATTATTTTCATATCACACCATGTAATAATTGCTTTGATATTTTTCTTTTTCCATATTTAATCAAATCTCAATTTTCATGCTTGGGGAATATCCCAAGTCATTCTCGTATATTATATGAAAAAATATCTCTTCCAAATATTACCAACTTCACCGACTCCGAAAATATCTCGCATTGTGCTTAGACAAGAGCTAACTTTGAACCAACTTATAATTTCGATACATGGTCGAACATTTTAACACTATTCATACTTGCATATCAATAAAATTTCTACCCAACAAAACACTAACAAACTTCCCTTTGGCTAATATTTTGTAGGAAAACACATACTCTTTATCATATCTCTCCCCCTTTTTTGCCTGTAAAAGTCAACGCATTCCATAAATGTAAAAGATGAATTTTTCTCAATTCATTATCATTACTTTCTAAGTTTTACCCAGTAGAACCTCCAACCCGACCATTGGCTTTAATACATGTCAAGTCCATCAGGAACGTATTCAATCGTGGACATAATTTGATTAAGATCCGGGATGATACAACATTGGCTTTTTTCTTCCTTTTCATCTCTTCAAGATCTCTTGATCCTCCACACTTTATGCTTAAAGAACAATGCTAATCTTGCCCTCGATAATCGTTTTGATTTTCTCCATTCCTCGTGGCCGGGCTGCCACAAGAACGGTACCCATTTTGGACATTTCCTTCCATGATGTATAATTTCAGAATTGGAAATTTAGGGACTTCGATCATGTTCATAAATATTCCTTCCATAGAGTTTGAAATAATATGGTCTTATGATCCTTCTTTTTCCTGTAGCTGTGATACAAACCCATCTCTTTCTTCTTTTGTTCTTGCGTTTCGCTTTTAATACGGGACTAA
This sequence comes from Lithospermum erythrorhizon, assembly GCA_019722365.1. Lineage (NCBI taxonomy): Eukaryota > Viridiplantae > Streptophyta > Magnoliopsida > Boraginales > Boraginaceae > Lithospermum > Lithospermum erythrorhizon. The sequence goes on from JADFUC010001856.1 coordinate 37,418, forward strand.
CCAGATGTTAAACCAGATGTTGGAAATATTTGGTATAACAGTTGGGATTCTGTAACTTTTTCATCTGGAACAAACTTAGATTCTTTAGCATATTCTCCAACAACATATCAATAAACCCGTATGATCATTTGGAGAATGATCAAATAGAGAATTTCATTCAAATTTTAGAAGTCCTGTGTCGAGTATACAAATAAAATTTCTCATGGATTCCAATTCAAAGGGATAATCTCTCAACATTCTCCTTAATTCAAAGTTGACAGCTAAAATCTTATTATTTTCATCAATAAGAGTTCTATTTTCCTCTCTTTTGTACCTTCCTCGTATCACCTCTTCGCAACTTGGCAATAGTCAACAATTGTTTGTAACGCTCAACTAATCTTTCAATACTCATCTCTTCATCATTACAACCGCCACTTTCATCACTATATAGTGAGATTCAATGGCTTTGGATGTGAATGCAACAAAATTCTAATACTCTCTCTCTCTTTATGTTTTCGTATTTCTTCACGAGTTAAAAATAGCATTACACTTCTTTTGTGAAAAGTTGTACTTCCTTCCATCTCACACACAAATTACAAGATCTCACTGTATCGCCGAGTGCCCACTCTAATACCAATTTCGATGTAACTGTCAGATACCGAAAGTATTAGATCCGCTGGAACATCATGTCAAGCCAACTCGCTATAACACTTTGACCGACACGATAAAGTTACGTAAAATAAGCAAGATGCGTGAATAAAATACCACAAGACGGTAACCCGCCTGCAACTTGCACTCTAGTCCGGGAGGCAAGAGTTTGGGTTGAACGATTTTACTATAGCGACGTAGATATTAAAATAAGATCTTATCTTCCCTAATGCCCTAATCTACTCCAATCTAGTAAACGAAAGTGTGCCCCGGCTACTATCCCTCACGTTAAACTCTCCTGTTCGACGATAATTATTTAAACAAAAATAAATCTCTCGCTGATTTTTATAACGGCGTTATAATTAATCAGACATTAGTTAGAAGTTTAGAGAATTTTGTAAGACATTCAAATTCTATAAGAAGAATATTTTCTCTAAACTCTTTTGCCTCTCTACAATACCAATAATATAATATGAGGTGCTAAACGGCTAGGTCTGCAATGATGCATATTTATAGTGTAGGCATATCAAACATATATGGAAAGATATTCCATAAACAATTCTTTCCATATCACACCATGTAATAATTGCTTTGATACTTTCCTTTTTCCATAATCAATCAAATCTCAATCTTCATACTTGGGGAATACTCCAAGTCATTCTCATATATTATAGGACGAAAATATATCCAAATATTACCAAATTCAGCAGAATCCCAAAAATATCTATTGTGTTCCGATTAGCGAACCTGAACCAATCAATATTGACACTTAATCGAACACTTCGACATCAAGCCATAGTTTTGCTTATCAATAAAATTGCCACCAACAAAACAACATTTAACAACATGGTTCCGATTTCATTCTCAATTTTTTTTTTAAATTAGTATCACGTGTTTGGAAAGCACCATAATTTATAACATAAATAAAGTATGTTATTATCAACCATCGCATGTGGTCATCTTGAACTATTCTTTGGAGAAGTAATGCTTTATTACATAATAAATGAAACAAAATTTTATTAATGAAGATAAAGTTTCACATTATCAAAAGTGGACCTTTTTAATGTTCGGGAACAAAATCCAACCAAGCGAAAAAAATTATATATAACCACTAAAACCAAATCCAACATTATCCCTGGTCACTAGGCCCATCATACACATCTTTTTTCCTTCCTCCTGGAGAAGAAGAGGATTACTAAGACGGGTCCGTGGTGTTTTGATAACCATCTTTGATCATGCACGACCGGGCTGTAGGTTTCATCCGTGACTCTTGCTTTCGGCTGTCAAGCACATCCCCGATCCGTGTCGTAGCTTAAAGCTGCTCCTTATACGTGGACGCTGCCGCAGTTCGGGAGGTATTCTCAACCGCAAAGACGCTGAACTTCAAGAGAAAAAGGAGGGTCCAGATTCTTTCGGATTGCTTTCCGGGTTAATGATTGAGCCGCTATGAGATTAATTCAATTTCAGATCGATGGAAATTGGTTATTTGGCTTTTATGAAAGATTACCCACCTATGTGTTTCAAGCGCTGCATTTAATTGGCATTTAATCCGCAATGTCCGGAGTCAAAGGAGTCAATTCTGAATGAACGCTGCCTACGGCCTCCGGATCAAGGCCCCTATGGAGTAAGTCTTGATAGTCTTTATCATCAATGATGAACCTCGCCAGCATCTCCTTTAAGGTTAGAGAGTTGCCATCGGCTCAAGCTAATGATAGTCATGTGTAAATGGGAGATCTTGTCCGCTATAGTCGTCGACTCAAAAAGCACTGTGTGGAGCCAAGCATTACCTCGGGAGATGTAAGGACTAAAGGAGTCGGGCCAACGCTTTCAAACGTTATGAGGGGTGCGGACATCTAGACTTAAGCTATTTCTCCCCGCCAAGAAATTCAGTCATAACGAGGCCGATTATAATGATAATTCCTCACCAATTGCTGCATCCTAATTAATATGGAGCTCTTTCACGGGAGATATGTGGATATTTAATGTTTGATCGTGATTTGCTAATGACCCTTTAGTGGGTGCAACACAAGGCCGACAATGCTTAAAGACTAATACCCATGTAGAGGTTACAACACAAAACGGGGCATTAAGAATGGCCGGGTTTCCCACTTCACATAATGACGTAGCTCTTGCGACTGGGTTCACCCATGCCAAGCAGGATCGCCCTCGAAAAATATCTTTCTTTAAATTTATACTACACCTCCCCGAATCTTGGCCAAGTCGAAAATGATTCTCTGCAAAGGCACTAAAGCGAAAATCTTCAAGAAGAGGGCATCTAAAAAATCCAAGAACACTTACTATCGAGGCGATGACATTCTCCAAGTTGTTAAGCGTTTCTTCCGGCGAAGGATTGATGATACTTCATGTTCTTACACCGGTCACCATGAGTATATTGGAGTTGGAACCGCCGGGCCTACACTCGGTAGCTTCGATCACTAACGGGCAATGTCGAAAGGCTTCCAAACTAGTTTTTCCGGGTCAAAACAAAGCTGAATAAGTAATGTCACCGACAAGAAAAAAGTGGCTCTGGCTGCAGGCTCAGCGGTGGATGCTCGCGCGTAGCGGGGGCTTAGCTCGTCAGATTTAAGGATAATATAAATGGAAGTTAAATCTTATTCTTCACATCATATCGAGGCTCTTATTCTGAACGACTCTCCCCTTGGAGATTAGAGGCTTCTATGGCCCATCACTTAACTAATAAAGGAAATTTTCTGGAATCTTTTAGACTAATTAATGGTTGTCTAATGTTCCTAATGCATTTTTATGTGTGGGTGACTCGAATGAAGTTTTGAGCGAGGATGAACATGTTTCATAGATCGCCGAGACCACTGCAACGGAAGGGTTCCGTTATTCAGATCAGGATGTTTGATATTCGATACACGGGTTTCAAGTTTACGAGGTGCAACAATTTTGTCTCCCCTTATTCTACTAGAGGAAGATTAGATAGTAATTTTGGCTAGTCGGACTCAAGTGTGACGTATTTTCCGGATGCTGAAGCTGCTCATTTATCTACAAACTCTTCCATTGGGGATCGTCAGGGATCAAGGCGTATGACGTTGTAAAACAGTATGACAAAGTCGTGAGCTTGACCCAGTCAACGATCACGGAAGGCGTAAGACAAAGGTAAAAACAGATTCGATTCAAGGAAGGGATGGAAATTTTGGCGAGGAGTTAAAGCGAGGGTAAAACAGTAATGGATAAAGTCAGTGAGCCACCTGTCAACGATCGATGGAATGGATCTCAGAATGGCCGTTTAGGCCTCGCTTCAAAGGGAAACGGGATAGGTTGGGATACGTGGCAACAATCGATCATGAATAAACAAAAATAACAATTAGATAATCTCTAAAGAGGTAATTATCACGCGGAGTCTAAAAACAAGCTACCGCCTCGCATTCAGGATATTGATAAGTTACGGGAGGTTGATGAACTTACCGTGCTAACGCCAAGAGTACTATGGAGGGTAAAGGAGATAGGAATACCGCGTATTTCCATGTCTTGTCAAGTTCGTAGAGGTAAACATAATCTCACTGCTGTACTTTCATTTGGTGAGGACATCATGCCAGTGGGATACAGGCATCCATAAGATTGCAATTGGGTTTTATTCACAACTTTGCCTCGCCAAACCGAGGCAACATGTTCACAATGGACAGCTTGAAAACTAACCACTGAGGCCGGAAGCTCGAACTCCAAATGGAGACGGTTCACAACAGAAAGTCAAACATTGCCTTTTTTCGCTGGAGCGAACCAAAGCTCAAAAAGTCGGACGGTATGCCAACAAAATTTTTCCAAAGATTATTGGCCAACGGTGGGAATACTTTTTGTGTTATGGCCATAAATTTTCTTAATGGGCAATTTCTGGGAAGAAAATCTTAATTTTACCGATCATATCGCGCCTGTCGAGAGACCGTCAACATGACTCACCTCTGTGACTAATTACTCTACGCAACATACCGCAGTTGTTGCTAAAACTTTGGTCACGCTTGATGAAATTTCTACCGCTCTTTATCTCAGATTTGAGAGCGATTTGTTCCGCATAGGCTTATCTCTCACCGATAACGTTTCTTCTAGCTTACAGTGCACCGTGAGATTGCATGCAGAAAACGGGACTTCCTGGCTACATGTCAATTAAGCTTCTGACATGCTTAAGGCTTGGTGATGTAATTGAATGGCCTTTTTCGAGGGAAATGTTGATTCAATTCGTTTAGTACTAAATGGATCTGCCATGATTATGACATATGTGGGGTTACTTATTTAACACTTAACGGGGAACAAGCAGGATATATTAAGCTAGGTCGAGCTGAGGCTTTAACACACCCTCATGTTTGGTGGATGATACATTGCTACTGGGGAAGCCAACATCGAGGAGGCTACAATTTTCTGCCGTATTCTAACCGAGTATGAACAATGATCAGACGTGGCGTCAATATCCTCAAATCGACTATATTATTTTAGCCACCCCCTTAATAATGACGGTAATACTAAGAGCCAGCAGCTTCCTCTAGTATTTTGGGATGCCAATGGTTGAGTCCCACGGCAAGTACCTAGGTCTTTCTTAGCCAACATTGGCTCTTTCCAAGAAGGAAGTCTTCGCCTCGATCAGATAGAGTGAAAGCCAAGGCGGAGAACTGAAGCCTGTGGCTCCTATCTAAGTGCGTAAGGAAATTTTATTACCAGAGTTAGAGTGAAGCCATTCCCACCTTTACAATGCAATGTTTTGACTCTATACAAATGTGTGAAGAGATTGACTCCTATCTTAGCCAAGTTTTGGTGGGGATCGGACAATGGAAATAAGAAATACACCGGATTTGCCCTGGGATCGCTATGCAAGTCAAAAAAGTAACGGAGGCCTCTGCCAGAACACTCAGATTTCACACGCACTTCTCTCAAGTAGCAAGCTTTAGCGCATTATAAGTTCCCCCAAATAGATCTCCCCAAACTTTTAAAGCAAAGGGTACTACTATCTCCCAAACTTTTAAAGCAAGGTATCACCTGTGATGGTGACTTCTTCAAGGCCGCTAGTCGGGTTTTCCACTTACAATAGCCACGGGAGGAGTTCCTATCTATCGAGATCTACTTCCGCAGACCGAATCAAGTAGAAATTAGAGCCGGGTACTCAGCATAAAGGTATGGGACCATAAATGGGTACATCATACTCAATCGTAAACTCATAACACCGCTGGGCGGTAAGGCTCCTGCAGCTCCCGCCTCGAGTGCCACTTACCTTCTTGTATACACAAGATTCTTCTTCGCCTGACGAAATCAAAACCCTTGATTGATTCATCAAAACGTAGATTCCAACCTGGATGCCTAAGACTATATAAATGGACTTTGCAACTTGCATACCCTCTTAGGTCCTTTAGGACATGTAAAGCCCGGAGGTTGTACCATGTACACATCTTCTCCTCTAAATTTATCTCGTAAAAGCTGTCTTTACATCCATTTTCCATATTTCATAGTCACAACGCAAAGAATGGCTAAGATTATTCCGATGGATTTACATGCCAATCGGCGAGTGTTTCTTTTCACATAGTTCACTCCGGTGAACTTGTTTGAAACCTTTCGCCACAAGTCTGCAGCTCTCGAAAATATCAACGTTTTCCGCCTTTGACATGCTTTTTCTTAAATACCATTTACATTCAATAGTATGCAGCCCCATTTGGTAAATCCAACAAGATCTCAAACCTCGCTTTGGTACATAGAATCCATCTCAGATTGCATATTATTTGCCATTTGTCAGCATCCTTGCTATTCATTGTTTCTTTGTAAGAAGTGGGCTCGTCACTTTCAATGATGAAAGCTTCACCATACCGCTTTCTCGTCTGCGGGCGCATCCCCGCTCGGATCTCCTAAGGTCAAGTTCTTCCACAATTCTCCTCGCGGATCGCGAACCTGGTCGCCTATGAAAGAAGTTGCTCCAATTCTTGTGGTGTGTCGATGCTCGCATTAGATGCATCGACATTGACTTTCATCGCCTTTGCGCTTTCATCAAGATGGAGCACCATTACTTCTAAGTATTTCTTGACAAATATTCTTTCAAGCGAATACCCTCGTCTCTAGCAAATTTAAGATTTTATTCTTCCGCTTCGTAGAAGTAGTAACCAACTGCTTCCCTTGGATATCCTATGAAATAGCATTTACCTGATTTGGGGCGTTAAGTTTATCTTTTGTTAATCTCTAACTTGCTTCATGCCCCCAACCTCAGAAACCCAACTTGGGAATCTTCCCAAACCACGCCTACATGGGGAGTTTTATCTGGCCGACTGCTGGACATCCTGCTTAAGGTAAGTGCCGCGCTTAGAAGTGCATATCCTAAATTAACCGGGTAGATCGATAAGCTCATCATAGACGAACCATGTCAAGAAGGGTTCGATTTTCCTTTCGACACGCCATTATGCCGCGCGTTTCCCCGCTGAGCGCGGCTGGTGGAAACAATACTCACATTCTTCTAAGATGAGTATTGAACTGGTGACTAAATATTCTCCACCTCTCGTAACGGAGAATTTTTATTGTCTTGTTCAATTGGTTTTGTACTTCATTTTGTAATTCCTTGAATTTCTCAAAGGACTCGTTTGTGTCTCATCGTGATACACAAAACCGCATTCATCAGAAATATCAAGAAACGAATGAAGTAGTTATAACCACCTCTTGCGCATGTGTTCATTGGCCCACATACACGCAAAGATCCCCAATAAATCACTTGCCCTTTTCATTTAAGCCGCTGAGTATTTTGGTCATTTTGCTCAAAGGCAAGACTCACACTTATCGATGATTCATAATCTAAACCTTTCAAGCATTCCAATCGAGCGAGTTTCTGATTCGTTCTCGCTAATATGACCTAGTCCGCAATGCCATGTATGTTTGGTTTAATTAGTTAGGCTTATTCCGCTTTAAGTTTATGTTATATGACTCATTAATCATGTCTAAAACGTATAGACTATTTTTAGCGGAGGCGGTACCAAATACTACTCCCATTCCTCGGTGATCCTAAATTCATCGTAGATCTAATAAAACGAAAACCATCATTATTTAAAATGTAAATGTAAATATTCCAAAGAATAGCAAGTACATAGTAAACCTGGAGATAAGTTCAAAACAAGGGCCGTGGGCAATTTAAACTAATGGATCCTACCGCAAGTGGCCGCAGAACCTTCGCGCCATTTCTCACACGCAGTATCCATTTCCTCTTGAAGTCTTCTACTTGACTTCCAGTTCCTCGTGATATTACGACAAATATGAGAACCACAACCGTGTCTAGTAATCTACTTGGCAGAAATAGAAGTTGTACAAACTTCAATAATATAAACCTCAGAGGCCGAGCGGTCGTGAGATCTCATTCTTCCTATCATCCGGTGGAACTTCCCCGCACGCCGACTTCCGCTGACCTAGGTTTCCGCAATAATGACACTTTGCCATCCTTTCTAGCTCCTCCCTTTCCAAAGAACTGGGATTGAGTTAGAACCTCTTTGGCCTTGCCGGTGAATCCTTTCTTCTTCTTTTGAATTTCTTCTGTTTTGACCACCAAAATGTAAGGAGTAGAAGTTTTAGTCTTACCTTGCCTGCCCTCAAGATTCGTGGATCATGTTATGCGCTTCGTTGAGGATAACTCCAAACTTGTGCATATTGAAGTTCATGACAAACTAAGATTTGTCCGGAAGAGACTTCAGACGAGATAGCAATACGTAACTGAACGAAGTACAATTAT